>KE153499.1:374187-446883 GCA_000411095.1 Aethionema arabicum
ATATAAAACAAAGAAAAATCTAGGATTATACGAAAGACTTTTCCTTTGAGAGGTTTAACTCCATAGCCATGGCAGCTCTCTGCTCCTCTTCCATAATCGTTGTTTCGGGGAAGCTTTCTCCACGGATTAGAACCGTCAATCGATTTCCCAGTGCCGGCACTCTTAAGAATCCGAACCGAGTGATTAGAAAGAGGAGTTTGATCGTTAGATCGATTATTGAGGACAAAGAAGCAATCGATGTGAAGAGTGACAGCCTAAGGCCGGAAGAAGAAGTCAAATTTGATGATGACAGGGATACCGATCGGTTGATTAGCCGAGGAATCAACGCCGCCATAGTTCTCGCCGCCGGTACCGTTGCGGTTACCAAACTATTATCTATCGATCATGACTATTGGCATGTAAGCTTGGGGTTTTATCCTGAAATTCCTTGTTTATCTTGATAAACTATATTGACATAATGCTGTTGCTGTTGTTTTCTCAGGGCTGGACGCTCTACGAGATACTCAGGTATGCACCTGAACACAACTGGGATGCGTATGAACAAGTACTCAAAACAAACCCTGTGTTAGCGAAAATGGCGATCAGTGGAGTTGTGTATGCCTTAGGCGATTGGATTGCACAAGTAAAACCTTTTAAAAGCTTCTTAAGACTGAATCATTTCATCAATTAATCTAAAATTTGAGTTCTCTGTAAATTTATGCAGTGTTATGAAGGCAAACCGCTTTTTGAGTTTGATCGGACTCGTGTCCTTAGATCAGGTCTTGTTGGATTCACTCTCCATGGTTCACTCTCTCATTATTACTACCAATTCTGTGAGGTAATCTATTATTCTGTCATGATCTGGTTACTAATGTTGTTGCTGCTACAAGACATTGAAGTTAATTTCTCTTTTACAAGGTTCTCTTTCCTTTTCAAGACTGGTGGGTTGTCCCTGTCAAAGTTGCGTTTGATCAAACTGTTTGGTCAGCAATCTGGAATACTATCTACTACACGGTTCTTGGGCTCTTGCGTTTCCAGTCCCCAGTTGCCATTTTCAGCGATATCAAAACTACATTTTGGCCAATGATCACTGTAACATTCCTTTGCTATGTCACTTCATAATAAGCTTAAACTTTGTCTCTTTTGCCGGTTTCTCTGTAGATTCACTGCCAAAAGCTTAAATGTTTGTCATGCTTTTGTTTTGCAGGCAGGCTGGAAACTGTGGCCATTGGCTCACTTGGTTACATATGGTGTGATTCCTGTGGAACAAAGGCTTCTTTGGGTGGATTGTATTGAACTCATCTGGGTCACTATACTTTCAACGTAAGTCTCCATCTTTAATCTTCCAATCTATTTTAACATATTGAACATACCAGTGTAGCTATCATGAACTCAAGTTTAGATAGTATCAGGAAAAAGCTGTGGATCCAAGAAGTGTTCATGGATTCTGCATAATTGAAACTCTAAACTGACTTATGTTTCTCAATTTAATTCTTGAAGTTACTCAAATGAAAAAGCTGAGGCGCGTGCATCAGAGGACATAGACTCCACTTCTCACTCTAGCAATCGTATCGAGGTTTATACTTTTTTTTTTTTTGGGAATCCATCTTCAAAGATCAGCTTTGAAGTCTTAACTTTTAGATATTTACTGTTTAATCTTTGGAACTGCAAATTTTTTACAGGAATAGGAAGAAAGTTGCGATATCAGCATCTGGTGCTCGACGGTTAAAGGATTCAAGATCCTGTAGATATGTATATATACCTAGATTCAGATCAATGTTGCTACTGGAGTTCTGTAGATAGAATATCCATGCGTGTATATACATTTGATTCAAAGATTCTGCACAGAGAATCTGATGTGGCAAACCTGTTATGCAATACAGATACATCAAACACAAAACACTTTTCACCTGAGCAAAAACCAGATCAAGTGCTCAGGCAAATACACAAAAAAAAACTACATATTCAAGATCAGTTTTCAAAAAGAAACAGTTAAAAGCTAACTCTCAGGTCTTCGACTTCTCTTCAGAGAATCTCGGAAGCTGAACAAGCGAGTTCACACGTGTGACGCCTTCTAGCCCCGACCAGTTTTGCTCAACTGGCGTTTTCTCCTCTTCTGCTTCTGTCTCTGTATTCACATGACTGTAAGTCTCAGTTTCTTGATCTGAAGCTGATCTAACAGTGAAATTTCTTTGCAGACATGGTTCTGATCTTTGACCATCATCTGATTCCACTGCATTTGTAGCTGATGAGAAGCCTTGTTCTTCATAATCCGACTCAGAGTCCATTTTTCCATCAAGAAACAAGCACACCACTGCACAATCATCCATTTTCGAAGTCGGGTACTTAAGTTTCCATTCCCTAGCAGCTGAGTTCACCAAGATCCTAGCCGCTGATGCCCTGCTTGGAGCTGAAGCTACAATATCAACAACTTCTTCGTTGCTCAACACATCCCAAACCTGTTCAATACAACCTCAGGTTAGTAAAGCTTAGCCTTGATTATAGCTCGGTCTCTGAAAAGTTCACTGCTTACTCCGTCTGAGGCCAAAACAATGAATTGGTCTTTCTCTGTAAGAACACGGTGTGTAAACTCAGGTAATGAAATAACTCCATACTCTTTCAAACAGAAATCACCAAACGCCCTAGCCATGGCCAAGCCAGGTGCATCATCAAACGGCAGCCAAACTCTACACACCTCTGGCTCATCTTGCAGTGCAAAGACCCGACCTTTACACCGTTTAATCCTCTCAGCCTCTCCTATTAAACCAAAAACAGTAACATCCTTATCAGACAAAGGCATATATACATTACAAAAGATGCAAAAACGGTGTTAAAAGCATACTTGGTAAGTCTGGTTTCAGATCAACTGTTAGCTGAATCGCCACCATTGAGTCATTACCGTCTTTGGATCCAAGAATGGCCCGGGAATCTCCAATGTTTCCGATGAAAAGATTAGACCCCTAAAAACAATCACAAATCATCAAGTTTGTAACATTGGAAATTCAAAGGAAACAAGCTTGATGAACTGTTACTCTAAATCACCTGTTTAGCAATTGTAACAGCAGTGCTACCACTACAGAAACAGTCCAGGTTAGGATGATATCTCAGTTCTTTATCCATAGCTTTAAACGATTTCACAAAAGCTTCACTCCATAAACATTTCAGTTTATCTTCAACAGATCCTTCTTTATCAGCTTCTTGAACAGCAGATTTACTTGAATTTCTTCTGAAACGGCTTACTTTTGAACTATTTTGCTTTGATTGAATCGAATGCAGGAAAGACTGCAACTTCACAGGTAATGTATCTCTCACTTTACGTGAAACAAGATGACCATAAGGACCGTGACCATCAAACACACCACAAAAAGTCACATCTTCAGACATAAAATCCTATAAACAACAGAAACAGATCCTGCTTATGTCAGAAACGCATCAAATCATTGTTTTCACTATTCTCAATGATAAAGGAGAAAGAACTCACTTCCCACGCAATCATGGCGTCCTGATTAATGCCCTTGCGTCCTTGTTGAGTAAAAATAGAAGAACTTCTGCTTTTTCCGTTGCTGGTGATCCTATTTGGTATAGAATTCAAGTTCTGTAATGAGACAACATGGTCTGAAAACGTTCTTTTGGTCCTTTTGCTTCTACAACAACCGATCCCAAGACGCCTTCTAGGCGCAGGATTCTCTCCATTGCTCCAGCTGCTGCACGTACTCTTACTACTAGTCGACACACAACCCCCCATTTTCAAATGCTGGATCCAAATCACACTCTTTTGTTATGCAGACAAAAGACAAAAATGATCTCCAATGTGATGATTAAGCAGCAATTTTATCAAGCAGAGAGTTTTTACAGGAGCTTCAAATCTTGGTCAAATCTGTGACCAGAAAGAAAACTGATTAGTTTATTGCAGTTTAAACGAGAACGCAGCAAAGTAAGACTAAAGAAGTCGTAAAGGTTAAATCCAGCATGTGGTGTAAGCAATAGAATAGAGTGTAGACTTTTACTAAAACCGGCTTTGAGATTCCTATTAATCTATGCTCAGCTTGTTCTGTTTACTAATCCCTCTGATTATATTATAGTAATCACAGTAGGGCCTACTTGGATTACAACACACAGGAAACATAATATTAAATTAATCACAAAAAGTACACTAATCAAGAACAGAGTTTGCCTGTTTAGACATGTGGATATCTCTCTGTCCAAGACACAAAATTGTTCTCTAGTTCTTTCATTTGCCCATTTTTCTATTTCATCTGTTCATAGTGTTGTTTCATCAAGTAGAAGAGCTTTACTTGAAGATACTGCAAGCATATGGTTACATATACACAGACACAGTAAAAGTAACCAGAAGAAACCCTAATTAACAAAACCCAAATTCTCGTGGAGGGTTTAAAACTCACTACACAAAAAACAATGCAAACTCCGAGGATCAGAGAGACTAACCCAGAAAAAAAAAAGGTTACAAATTTAAGGAAAATCGTTAACTTTTTAGAAACCCAATGTGGTTAAAGTGGATTAAGGAAAAGGAAAAAAACTATAAATTTCCCTAAAACCAAACGAGTACAGAGTAAAGAGAGATGGAAAATAAAACAAATGTTTGAACAGATTCCGCGTACCGGACCAGTAAGAAATCTTAAACCCTTAACGAAAAACATACAGACCAAGATCAAATGAGAGAAAAAAAGAGCGATTCAAAGCAAAAGCACGGACCTTTAATGATGGTTACTGGAACTGATGAACTCTGTATTCACACACAAGGAGTGAGAGAAGAGAGAGAAAGATTTCATGAGTGTGTGTGGGATGTTATCAAATTGAAAGAGAGGGAAGAAACTAGAGAGAAAGAGATGACAGATATAAAGAAAGTAACAAAAGTGTCTTCACAATTATTTCTTTTTTTATTCTTTTATCAAAATTGCAAATTAATCGTGATTTATTTAATTTTTCTTTCTCAATATTTGTTTCATTTTTTCATTTTTTCATTTTATGCCAAGGCTTTGATATTTTAAACTTTGATTACATCAGTCACAGTAAGACCTGTTTCCTCATCATTCCATTATCTTCTTTTTTATTTTTTCCTTTTTTATCAAATTTAATTTTAATTTAAATAATACAACTTTTTCCCCGATCAATTTACAATTTTACAAGAAACTTCTGACTTTTATTTTATTTCTCTTAAACATAAAAAATAATTAAATAATTAAATTTAGTAAGTGACAGCATTGTCTTTTACAACTTTAAATTTTGTTGAAAACTGAAGAACGTACAAGTAAATGTGTAGTCCTCTTTTTATGTGTTCATACTTGGAAAGTTCATCGCTATCAATATTATACATTAATTTTATACAAATATTATTATTATTTCATTTGTATTCCCTCCTTTGTGTTTCCTAATTAAAGCGACACAACAATCAAGACTGCAACACGGATTTGTTCTTTCCACCTTTTCCCCCAAATCATCTTAATCCATTTCTTCTTTATTTTATTTGTTTATATTTTTTTTTTTGTTGAAGTTATATATATATTTTTTTTAATCGTAGAGATTCAAAAACATCTTTATTCCTAAGTACATTTTATTGTTACAAAATCAATGTTTTTTCCCCAACAAAATCAATGTTCAAAATAAAATATGGTTGATCATTTTATTTGGTGGTTTTTTGTAGGGTCTTTTTCATATTATATTTACAAATGTCAGGAAAAAAATAAAATTACCGGTTTGGTTGGTGGGCAATAACTACAAATATATTTAACATTTATACATCATATATTTTCCATGTGGACTAATTCACGGAATATCTTTTTTTTTGTTTTTAATCGAATTAATTTAAAACCGGTCTATATACATATGATAAGTATGATATAGAGTGTAATATTGAAAATATAGATATTTGAATACAATGAACGAAATTTTGAATTATTCATATAATCATCATAATTATTCCATTTGGCACTATAAATTAAAAAAAAACCATATGACTCGTAAAATTATTGTAAATGATTGACAAAAAAAAATATTGTGAATGATAAAAAAGTAAAAATCATCTTGGGAAAAAAAAAGAATGGGATGATGAAAATCATCATGACCATCAATCCCATGTGCAAGATAGCGATTGATGTCCATGTGGTGGTGGGTCAATATAAAAACCTTATGTTATATATGCTTTAAACTCTATTATCAAAACCGGTTTAATCACATTTAAAACTTACCAAACCGGTATATCACCATTAAGCCTTATTGGGCTTCTTGAATTTATTGGGCTTTATAAGTGAAAATATAAAAGCCTACAAATTCTGGATAAGAAATGAGCCACGTGGCCAAATATAACGCTCCGATCCGACGATAGTTAAAGCGACACGTGTATATGAGAGAAATACGTCGTTGGATAAGAACGACATCGTTTTCAAGGCCATTTGTGAAAAAAAATAAAAATCATTGCGAATAAATTCTAAAAAGTCTCTTTTTTGTAAGGGCCCAACGAAAAAGCCCAATTAAATGAAAAGGAATCTAAAATCTACATCGTGCTCAAATGACGTGACACGTGTCATGCAATCTACCACATGTCGAGAAAACCAAAAGCTAGAAAAAAAAAAGTTTGGTAACAATACACGTAATTGACATTTTACATGTGTTCTACTTGTGACTCCATTAAATTACTTTATTTTTTTTGTCCCACCTTTTCTTTTAAATTTATATATTTCTAGCGATACCTAATTTCATTAATTAGTTAGTTCATAACATTTATATCCTAAATACTTTTATATAAAAAAAAGTATAAAATCATTTGATCAACATTAGCGATTAGCATATTATAAAACTGTTCAATTTTGATACATTTTTAATATTATTCTCTCCTACATAGAGAATTCAATATAATCATTTATAAAATTTAATTTAGAATAAATTTTTTTTTTTAAAGACGTTGAATACATAGCTAGAGAAATTAGTCCAAAACCTAAGATCTAATGGAATTAGTCCCATAGATTTAATTGCTGTACTATTTGGTATATGTCACAAAGCTACAAAATTAGGTACACGATCGTAATTAAGTTTTACCAAGTCAATTTTGTACAATAATATTAAATTTCAATTTTTTGATATTTACCTTGTAAGAAAAACTATATATTATACGAGTCCTAACGGTCAAATATAACTTAACTAAACATTAAGTGTTTAGGTATATCTCGAATTCGTTGAAGTGATATTCTTTTGTAATTATAATTTAATTGTATTATTAATCTACCTTAGGTCTACAGTTTAAAACTCCAGAACATTAATAATTAAAATAATAAAAATCTTGAAACAAATATAGCATCCTATACATACAATGTTTTATTGTTTAAGTTTCTTAAAAATAAAAGTTTTTAGTGTGAAATAAATCCACTTTTTTCTATTTTAAAATTGTCCAGAATTGTAATTTAAATCAGTTACGGCTTGAAATAAATTTTACTAAAATTCATTTAGAAGAAAATTCTTATTTGGTTTCTGTAATATTTTCTTCCTAAATTTATCTTTTTCGTAGTTATTGTAATTAAAACACTAATTGTTATGATAGTGACGATAAAAGTTAATCAGAAAGTGTCATTTTAAGTCTAACTAATTTTAACTTTTCAATTAGTCATTCTCAACTGCATAATTAAAATTAGATTTGGAAAACAAAAAAAAAACAATATTAATATTAATAATTAATCTAGTAATATGTATACCATATGATACAAAATCTAAATTGATAGAATAAGTCAAGAGTCGGTAGGAGAAAATACAAATAAAAGTCAAATAAAATGCATGTATTTTTTATAAATACATCTAGATTTATTTCCGACCGTTTTGTATTTTTTTAATATATTATTTTATAGTAGAATATTCTCTTCCTACGATGACGCAGCAATTAAATAAAATTACTGTACACGTAGAACACGACATTAGGATAAATCTGTGGGTAATTATAACTTTTTTTTGACTTTATGTAGTCCATTTAAACAAAAATTCCTGTATATTAATAAAAAATGAAAAAATAAAAATAATATGTTAACACATAATATATGAAATTAATAAAATTGGTGAAATTATGAATTAGATTTTTTTATGTTATCATAAATTTTATGCATCTATCGTGCTGTAAAATTAAATAAAAATTTTATCATGCGATTTTTAAATTTATTCAAAAATTATATTATTAAACATGATAAATTGTTCTATTATTTTCAAATTGTTATCAATCAAACTCAGAATTATAAAAATAAATACGATTACAAATTAAAATAATTCAGTAATCATACTTATATATTATGGTATAACTAAGTAATTATATGTAACTCTATATTCTCTATATATACAAATATAGGTTACCAAAAAAATATATATATATACAAATCTAATGTCTGATCAATCATATCAATTTCCCAATCTATAAAAAAAACACCAACAATGGTATAAATTTACATATATAGTTTCTGCACACATCCATTCCAAAAAAAAAATATAATTAAAAGTTTTGTATAAATAATAATCGAAATAAAATAAAAAAAAAACACGTGAGAGAAGAAGAGATTGATGAGCTATGGACGAGGAAAATCGATAAACAAATATTTTTGAGATAATATTTGATTAGGTGTAACCCCTTAATTTCACTTACCTTCTCTCTCTTCATTTTTATTTGTTGTCTTATTTATTTATTAATTTAATTTAATTTTTCTAAAATTAAGAAAACCTAAAAGAGTGGATTTTGATTTTGATTTTGATTTTTGATGAGTCCTGTAAAAGAAAGAATTTTTTCTTAAGAGAAAGCAATCGATTCTCTCCTCTCTTATATATATATCTAACCCATTCTCTGCTTTTGCAATCCACATAGCTTTGATATTCGCTGGGTTTTCCTTTTCTTCGAGAATTTTCCGAGAAACTTTTCTATTTTCCGGGAAAATTGTTCCCCAATCACCAATCTAGAGAGAGAGAAAAAAAAAATCAACTCATTACAATTTGGGTCTTTTTCTTTTCTCCTTCTTCGTCGTGTCTGCAATTTCTCTCTTCTTTTGGGTATTTTTTCTCACTTTCTCTCGTTTGTGACATTTGATTTTAGAGATCATCGACGTGTGTGGCATTTGGAATTTGAAATTGATCGCGATTTTAGATCAGTGAGGTATCGAATTAGACATTTTCTGTTAAGTTTTCTTTTCTTTGATTATCGATCATAGAAAAAAAAACAACCGGAAAATCGGCTCTCTCCACAGAAAAAAAATAAAAACTTTTCTTTCTTCTGCAAGTAACTGAGTAGATTTCGTTTTTGTTTTTGTTCTCTTTTTTTTTTAATTTAATTTTTAAAATTTCTTCCAAATTTCCTCTTTTTCTTTCCGATTTCCCCTTAAATTCAGCTGTCTAAACGTCAAAACTCAAACACTCGCTTGCGTGTCTCCTTCTAAAAGCATTTCCCCTCTTTTCTCTCTTTTGTTTTTCTGGGTTTCATATCTCAAGAACACCTAATTTTTCTCCCCCTTTCTTACAAGAATCATGGTGTTTGGTAAACGGTCAACGCAGAAATCGAACCTTGACCGTTTCCTTAATTGTACAACACCTGTAGTGCCTCCCCAATCTCTCCCTCAGGTTTGAAACATTCTTCTTCTTTCAATTTCTCTCTCAATGTTAACTACAATGACACCATTCTTGGTTTTAATTCACAGGCTGAAATTAGAAGTTTGAATCGAATTTGGCATCCATGGGAAAGAGAAAAAGTTGAGTTTTTTAGATTAAGTGAATTATGGGATTGTTATGATGAATGGAGTGCTTATGGTGCTGGTGTTCCAATTCGTCTCAACAATGGTGAATCTCTTGTTCAATACTATGTTCCTTATCTCTCTGCTATACAAATTTTCACCTCTCGTTCTTCCTTGATCCGTCTAAGGTATACATAACCCTTTTGGTTAATTAGATTTCTAATTTGAAAAGTTTGATCCTTTTTCCTTGAATGTAATTTGAAAAGTTTGATGTTTTTTGGGGGTTAATTAAATTAGGGAGGAATCTTCAGATGGTGAAAGTGAGACAAGAGATTCATTTAGTGATTCATATAGTGAAGAAAGTGAAAGTGATAAGCTTTCAAGATGTGCTTCTGAAGAAGGACTTGATCATGATGCTATCTTACATCCTAATGATCGTTTAGGTTATCTTTATCTTCAACATTTTGAAAGATCAGCTCCTTATGCTCGAGTTCCATTAATGGATAAGGTACCAAATCACCCCTCAAGAATCATATAATCAATTCAAGATCATATAATGATGATGAATTTTTTGGGATTTCAGATCAATGAATTAGCTCAAAGATATCCAGGATTAATGTCATTAAGAAGTGTAGATCTTTCTCCAGCTTCTTGGATGGCTGTAGCTTGGTATCCAATTTATCATATACCAATGGGAAGAACAATTAAAGATTTGTCCACTTGTTTCCTCACTTATCACACTCTTTCCTCTTCATTTCAAGGTATGTTTTTACTAATCTCAAGTGGAAACCGTAAAATAGACCCTGAACTTTGTCGATTTGGTGAAAAAAAACCCAAACTTTAAACATGACTTTTATATATCTTGAATTTTGATAACCGAGATTTTTTAACCTTAATAACAAAGTTCTTAAAACCGTAATCTCAAATTTAAATTTGATATTATAGTATAATTAATCCAAATTTGGATTGTATTCTTTTGTCAAATTTTGAAACTATGGTTTAAATCTATATTCAAAGTTTAAAAAATCCAGTAGAGTTTAAAAATACCAAAATCTAAAAAAATCATTTTTAAAGTTTGAGGATTTTTTTACAAAATTGACAAAATTCAAGATCTATTTAACCATTTTCCCTAATCTAAACTTAAAACAGCAATTTAAATTGATTAAACCGGTTTTATGAATCTTGATTTAAACAGATATGGAGCCGGAAGAAAATGGTGGAGATAAAGAAAGAACACGAAAAGAAGGAGAAGGAGTTACATTACTTCCATTTGGATTAGCTACATACAAAATGCAAGGTAATGTTTGGTTATCTGAAGATGAACATGGTCAAGATCAAGAACGAGTTGTTTCACTTTTAAGTGTTGCAGATTCTTGGCTTAAACAATTAAGAGTTCAACATCATGATTTCAGTTACTTCTGCAAAATGAGTCATCGTGGCTAAAAGAAAAATCTGTGGTTTTAATGGTAGATTTTAATGGCTTTTGTGTTTCTTGTTGATCTCAAAGTGCAAAAAAAAAAGAAAAAGAAAGAGATATACTTTGTGTTTTTTTCGATGGTTGTTGTTGACGTCGTCACAACGCAGTGTTTGTTGGAGCTGTAGAAGTAAACAGAGAGGACGATCAGATCGCTGATTGAGCGTTTCTGAAACGCGACTGAAGCGGTTGCTGCGTTTTGGGGTAGATTTTATATATATATATATACATATAGATTTTGAGTCCTAACAAAGGGAGATGTCGTATATTATTATATATAAATATATGTGAATTTGTTGGAAAAAAAAGAGTGTAATTTTCTTGTGTTATTTTATTACATGATTGAGTAGGTCTTTGTTCTTGTAATCACAAATCACAATTTTAATTTAATACATAATGTAACAATCTAATCATGTTTGTAACCTTTTATTTTCTACACATATATATAAAATCTAATTTGTGGATTTTTATTTCCATTAAAAGTAATATTTACAAAAAAGAGTATTTTTAATTAATATATTCATTGAGAGTTGTTTTAAACTTTAATATAAAATTGTAAATTAAAATAGACTATTCATATTGCTTTGACGAATTGGATTGTATCGACATAAATTTAGGAAATAAAAATCTAAATCGTTATAAGAAAAATGAAATAAATAATCATATGATATGAAAAAGGTGGGGCCATTTAAGGACAAATTGTCAAACATGTGACTAAGAAAAATTAAATAATGTGGACCATAAGATTGCACAATTGACTTGATGGAGTGATCATTTATCATTGTGTATTGGTACCTCTGATTTTTTCTACACCTTATTTATTTACTTCCTAACAATTAAACAAATAAGTGGTCGGTCCATTTTATTTATATAATATAAAACTATATATTATTGCCATTACTTGCAAATGGAAACAATCTAAAGAGTTAGAGAAAGTGATGTTTTTTGGTTTGTGGTGTAGACCTGAATTCACGTTGTGGTGAATATGCATCTAATTCTGAAAATGACTTTTATTGTTTTTATTTATTTACTTTATTTGAAGAAAAATGTAATAGCATTTTCATGTTTTTATTACTATAATAATAATTATAATGTCTTATCTAATAAAACCAACTATAAACCACTAACCATACCACAGAATAAAATTAAAAAGGAGCACTAATAATGTTAACTATTTTGGATAATTAATATAAAAATAATTAATAGATTTCAACACCCAACAAGGCACGGACTATTTTTGATAATACAAAAGTCAAATATGCAATTTCATATATATCCACTACAAAATTAAATATAATTATTATTGTTTACATAGACCAACAATAACGCTATCTCTTTATATATATTTTTATATATTTTTTGGAAATTGTTACCGAACATGTTCTATACCCATCATCATATACTCATCACATATTTGATAATTTTATTTATTTATTTGGCTAGTCATGATTTTGGTCCGCATTAATTGTGGACATGTGGTCACCATATGCTCTCCCCAACAACAAAAAAGTTATATAATTATTTACAATCAAAATTAGAAGAAAAAAAATACATATTGTGTAATTAAATCTTAAAAGTTGATTTTCAATTTTTACATTATTAAATAAAAATAAAATATGGGGAAAAAAATAAATAAAAAGTGATATGTATTATTTGGTTAACGAATGAAACTATTTTAATCCAAATTATCTTTTTTTTTTCAAGTCGTTCAATTTCTTTTTGTTATTAGTAATTCTTTATTTTGGATAAGAATATAACAAGAATTAGTTATTGAGTGACGACAACAAATATAGACCTGCTTTCTTTAGAATATAATCAAACAAAATTCTATAACTAAAATTGTTGAAACTAACTCTATAAAAAGTAACAAATTAGAAATCTAACCAATTTTGTTATACATAATAGCATCACTACATTCTTTCTTTTTAATAATTTTAAATTTAAATCCAGAATGCTTATGGACAAATTTAAATATAATTAATTCTGTAAATTCGTGGGATACACATTAAAAAAAGAAAAGAAAAAAGTTGATCGATTTTTTTGGGGTTGAATCGTATGGACAAAATTTATAATAGAAAAAGGGAATCAAATTGAGATTAATCTTTAATTGAGCCTTATGATTAATCTTTAAACGTTAGGTTTAGAGGCAGATAAAGAATAAAATCCGATTAAAGAAGTGAATCAGATTTTATTCTTAATCACAATATAACTTCATATTTACTATTTAGCATTTGGATTTTGATATTATCAGAACAGAATCAGATTGAATATGTAGTGGGCTCTTATAGGACCGTTATATGTTAAAGGCCTATGTGGGAGAAGTTCTTTATCTTAAAGCCCATTAATAATCGTTCCAGCTATTCAACAAAACGACGTCGTTTGGAAAATTGAAGAACGAAAAATGCGGTGAGCGTGGATCGAACACGCGACCTTCAGATCTTCAGTCTGACGCTCTCCCAACTGAGCTATCCCCGCCACACATTTTTACATCTATGTACAATATATTTAAAGATAAAAGTTCCACTTTTACGACGTAACATTAACAAGTAACACGTGTCAATTTTACATGAGCACCTGCAGAATTCAAAGGCGCCACCAATATCTTCCAAAGAGCTAATCAGAATACACAAGTAGCGAGTAAAACACATTTAAGAATCATTGCATTGATTTATTGACTTTAAACGCTTATAACCAAATAATACATGAGATAAGTTCAAAACAAGCCATGAAAGTTATTTCAACTTTTAGTCAGTGTTGCTGTGATCACCAACAGCCAAAAGCATAAGAAAATAGGGATAATATAAGACGTGTCGAAGAAAGGGAATGGTAGCAGGATGTGGTGAGACATAAGGAACAAGGAGCAGCAACAAAATCACTAGAAAGATGACACCGATTCCCAAAATGACATAACCAAACAAGAAGAGATGGCTTACTGCTGCATACGTACCAGCCATAAACGCTATCGACATGGTTGTAAGAGAAAGCAGGAGAAGTGGAAACGCAAGGTTAAAGGCTTTACATATGAGAGAGATATCACCCAGCTGTGCCCAAAAAAGAGAAACTATTGTTATGATAGAAGAGTACATGGCTAAGCTATCACATACCAGAAAGATTTGGAACGCTGTTTTCTTGGACAAAACTGCCATTCCCACGTTGGGATCAGAGTCGTTGTGACCACCTGGTAGTGTAAAGCCTGCAGTAAAAGTCATGGTGGCTACAAGAGTTGCAACCAACATAAGAGTATTGACTCGATCTTTGTACTTTCCAGTATCTGGCGGCTTCTTGAATTTTCTACGGTTTTCTGTAACTAGACTGGAACCTCTTGGTGCACCAGCAGAGATCAAAGCCCTCCAAGTCAACCTCTGTTACATAGAAGGGAGGACTTATTGTAAGTATGGAAAAGGTAAGAGATGGTAATGGAGACATCTTGTCATAATACCTCATGAAATACGTAGTTCGAATCAATGTTACCCTCGGCAACATCTAGTGCTGTGAAACCACTATGGTTCGGTGTTTTCAGGTCAACGCTGTTGTCCCAAGTAAGCATACTCACAACTCTAGGGTGCCAGTTTTTGGTGGCTAGATGCAACGGTGTGTTTCCATCCACATCTTGTTCATTAATCAACCTTTTCTTGTTCTTAACCTTAGAATTTCTTAGGATAAACTTGATGACACCAAGCTTTCCATTCTTCGCTGCAACATGAAGAATGTTTTGATCATCTCTGTCAAGCAACTCAACTGCGTCTGGACAGCGCTTAAGAATCTCCTCAAGAATTTGGACATGACCATACTTGGCCGCCATATGAATTGGAAAGAAGCCATCATCATCGCTTACATAAACCATGTGTATTGCTCTATCTAACAGATAGCAAAATGCTATAAAATTTCCCTCGGATGCTCCAAAAGAAAGACAAGTCCTTCCTTCATCTCTCAAGTTAATCAGAGTTGCATCTTTAATAAGTATAGCAGCAAGGATATCTGTTTAAAAAGTAGTTTTGGAATTAAAAATAGCATGAACAGAACAGTAAACGTGAACGTCTAGATATATTTGGTTGAAAAAACAAACCTTCCCGTTTAGCCTTCAAAGCCGCATGCACTATGGATCTTCCTCCCAAATTTGAGGCTAAATCATACGTTTGCTGCCACATTGCTTTCGCAAGATCTGCCTGCCCAGCTTCCACAGCCAAATACAAAGGAGAAAACCCATGGCTGTTTGCAACAAAAGACAAACCCGGCTCTGCATAGACCAAACATGAAGCTACCTGCATATGATACCCCTTTAAGGCAACATGTAAAGCAGTGTCTTGGTGTCCATTCTTAGCAAAATATATCCTTTTTGCAACACCTGGCTCAGTACAAGATATATTCTTTATGAAATCAATCAGATCCAAGACAACATCTAAATGGCCTACTCCAGCTGCCACATGGAGAGCAACATCACCCGCTACATTTGACTTCATTAACAGACCCGGGTATGCCTTTATTATATAACGCACTAGGCTAGCGTGACCCGCGGCCGCAGCAAGATGAAGCATTGTATTTCCACGATCATTCACTAAGCGTAGAGCAAGATCAACATCAATTTTATTTTCTCTGAGATAATTTTCATTACCTGCTCTTACTGCAGCGATCACCATTGGACTCATCGGTACAGTTCCATTGGGGTCGTCGAAGAGAGTTGACAAATTGAGAGAGGGCATGGATTTCACATCCTTTTTTGGTTGCGTTTCTGGCGACTTTGGTTGATCAAGGTCTGGAGTAGGCCTCCCCATAGTTAATTACACCCCTGGAATATTTCTAGCTATAATCTCAGTGACCAGTATGAAATTTAACGATGAAATATATACGTATATGAAGTAGTAAAGTCAGAACCATATCGCGTGCTTGAAGGGTTGACTTCCGTTTAGTTTGAATTCAAAAGTCTAATCAACTCGCTCATTGAAATGGTCAAATTCAATATATGATTCCTTTAAATAAAAGTCTGCAGCATTAATTAGACGTCATTGCTATATTTTAAACTTTAATTTTCGATACCACACTCCAATTATGAAAAGAAAAGTAATGAGGCGAGTATACTTACAGGTTACAGAAATTGGTCACCATCATTTGGCTAGCGAGGTGTGGCGGTGTATCTCCATCCACGTCGTATTCATCAATCGCACGGTTTTACCTTGGTTTTACTGTTTTCTCTCTTGCAAGGTGAAGTATGTTCCATCTATCACTATCAAGCAACTCCAGTCCAGAAAACATTTTAAGAAACTCTTTGATGATTCTGGTATGAGTCTATGACCTCTCTTTTCCCTTCTTTGAACTGCGATTAACCACATCCATCGTTGACGTTCATCTGTCTAATAGTGATATAGGAATTCTGCAACTGAAAGATAAATCCTCCCATCTTTAGTTTCGAGTTAACTACAGTTTGATTTGACCCGCGGTTTCAAGAGCGCCAATGAGATCAGGGTAAGAGCAAATAAACATTATGAACAAGTTAGAATGCCAATTCAATAGTCTACACAACAAATCTGAATGGCTAACCGAGACGCCTGGGCTGGACCTCAGACATAGCAGTGCGACGGATCTTTATCCGAACCTTGAAGCTAAGCCTGACCAGATATTTTCAACATTCACATTTGTGAACCATATCACAATTGAGTTTGCAAGGTTGTTAGTCTAGCTTCTGCAGCTAGATACAGGGGAGAGACACACCATAGTTGGAGCAAATTTGCAACATAGAGAACCCTTAGTAAGATTGTTGATCCGGTTCAATTAGCCTAGATAAGCAGAAGATTCGTGTATGCCTATACCGAATCAGATGTAAGGTGGTCTAATAACAATCTTGTATCCTATGTACCATCTCCAGTAATTCCACCAACATGGAACCAAGATTAACAAACTGAGCGGAGAGAAGACCGATCGATCACTTATCGTGCAATCACCATCGACTATTCAGTAAACTATAAAACTTTAACATTATTTAATGTTAATTAGATAGGAGCAGTACTCACTCACTGTACCTAAAATGTCTGACTGTCTCCGATACCCACACCTGCGTCTCCGCCTCGCATTTTTTCATCAATTTCTGAAATCTGTTACTGGCTATCCCGCCATACCAGAATAGAACAATTTCATCCCCAGCGATCGATTTTAAGAAATGTCAAATTGAATCATAGGAAGACGGCGCATAAAACGATTGATGAAGATGGAGGCCGTCGCCGATGCTTTGCTTGCCCCAAAAATTAAGTTTAGCCACCGAAGGCCGATGCTTTGCTTGCCCAACAAAAGAGAGAAAAATGCGGTGAGCGTGGATCGAACACGCGACCTTCAGATCTTCAGTCTGACGCTCTCCCAACTGAGCTATCCCCGCTTTTGAGAAACTGTTAATAATACCTTAATACGAACCAATTACTTTCAGTGTTTGTCGTAACAATAAATCCGCAAGAATCTATAACGAATTAGTGAATCCATTGATATAATTTACATACCCAAAGGTTATAATATACACACACCCATACAATTGGGTCCATACAATTTAGGCCCATTTATCTGGCCTTTCATTTAAACGACACCGTATTTGTATAGCAACCCAACTGAAAACAAAACCCTTTCGCCTTTGAGCAACTTCGATTTTGTTACTAACACAAAATGTACAGTTTTTTCTTTGTCTACATTTCCTTACACTTGTAAAAGTAAAGGATAGCATCAAGCTACTGATCAGACCCCACCTAAAACAAGACAAGACACAGAAAAAGACAACACACCAAGAAGAAATAGATTCTTCCTAAAGATGTATCAGCTTGCATTATCCGCCTTCTCATCCTCTCTCCACTTGTTCTTGCTAGATTATAAGTATCTGGATACGCTAATGTAGTATCCATCACTCTTGTCCCAAACAATCTAGTAGACACCATTTCTCCAAACATAACCATTACTGGATCCAAAACTGCAGAATATGTCAAATTATTCGAACTCAACACTTGTGAAACTGGGTAGTAACCTTCCTGTGTAGGATAATACATCCCAGTTCCAATCCCATGATGGCTATCGAAACGAACTCGTTGTGATAGTCGCAGATCAGAGGTGGAATAAGGCGTGTTTGGCATCTCTAGATGGTAAACAGGACCTACTGGTCTTTTAGGCACACTGCTTTTACTTGAATCTTGAGTTGAGCAACGGCCTCGGCCATATAAAGGGACTAATGTAGAGTGAGAAACTTTGGATTTACAAACGGGGCACTGTCTATGTCTTTGGTATTCATCATCATTAGGTGAAATTCTTTGTGGATCTAGCCATTTGTGAATGCAGGGCCAACAGAAGAGGTGACCACAGAGCGTGACAACAGGTTCACTTACTGAGTCTAAGCATATGTTGCAGTCGAAGTTTGAATCATCACTGTTTTCAGAAGCAATTGAGACTGTAGCAGGGTCAGGTTTCATGTTCTTGAAACGAAACGCACCTTCTCCATAGAGTTCTCCAAGTAAACGAGCATCTTCACAGGATTGGTTCAAGTCCATTGATCGAAAGTCAGTCTGAATTTTGGGAGAAAACATCAAGGGATTAGATCTAGATGAATACAATAAGATTTACAAGTGAATCACACAAAGATAACGAGTTATCGTTCAGATTGGGTGAGAATTAGGTTATCCAGGAAAGAAATCAACAGAAACTGATCATTTGTGTAAACTCTTAATCTACCCAGATAAAGTTAAACCCTAATTTTGAATTTTGTGAACCAATAGAATTAAGAAATTATCGAGATTTAACACGAGCGGGGTTTTAGCCATAGAGATAACCACCTATGGATTCGGTTTTACTTGAAAAGACTCAAACGCGATAATCACGAAATGTCCTTGACCTTCCTCAGATCAAGTTTTCAACTGAAGAAAACGGCAAACTGGATCAAATTTCTCGCAGAAAAACGAAAAGACATCGCCGAAACAGAGAGACAAACTCAATCACTCACCTCCAAGCAAGTTTAGCATTAAATCAAACACAAAACGGAAAAAAAACCAAGCAGGAAGCCAAGAAATCGCAGACGGAGATGGATAGACACAGATAAACCTATACAAATGTATATGTAAAACAGGAGGACCACACAAACACGTATACAGGAAGAGAAAGAGAGAAATCTTACGTGGTTACAAAGCAGAGACTCGGTGGCGCCGATTGAAAACCCTACGCACTGTGTTAATGGCTGAACAGGATTTGAAAAGGAGAGGAGAGAGAGATGAAGAAGAAGTGATATGATAAATAAGGAGAGAGAAAAATCTGTGTGCAAGAAGAAACTGCAATGAAAGAAAAGGAAGGGGTTATATTTATATACTCTACATCATTTTATTATATTAATTAAAATATTACTGTATTATGCATCGAATTTCACAAAGTAATCTCTTTAATGACGTGGCGATGTTAAAGAATCTTTAATTTTTTGTTTTTCTTTGTTTTGGATAACCGTATATATTTTGTTCCGTTATATTTACATAAATTTTATGAAATAAAAAAAGAAAAAAAAATTATAACAATATATAGAGTATAAAAACAATAAAATTATGATGTCAGCAGTTATCAAATTGGGATAATTAAATATATGAAATGAAAACCAAGCATCAATTTGGTTTTAAAGTATAGTTTTAATTTACAAAGAAAATTGAATTTAATACTCGGAAAAGATATGGTTCTAAGCACCTTGAGAAAATCTCTTTCACCGTTCATCAAATGATTTGCCACGTCACGACAATTAACGGATGTTTATGAATTACGATTATTTGATATTAACCGTACATTTATCGTTAGAAAATTATAAGTCAACCTTTTTAGAATATTATAAGTCAACCATTTTAGAAAATTATGCAATTTCAGAATGAGACGACGGCATTACTATTTTAATTATTTTATTAATTCTGAAGAGTTGATATAATAAATTTAAAATAAAGATAAAAATAGGATTGGGAAAGAGATAGGTCGAAGATTGGCTCTTTTCATGCTTCTGGATCTTCACAACTAACGATGTAACTCATTAATATCTTCACGAGACACGCATTCTATTTTACTCCTTAATTAATTTTTACTTAACCTTTGATTCTTAATAAAAAAAAAAACCCTTAAATTCTTAATTAATTTTATTTATTATTGGATTTTTAGCCGGCGTAAGAATAAATTATTATTTTTGGATTTGAAATATTGTGGGGGTAATTCACCTGACACGTGGATCAATGCTTTTTTCACAATCTTCGGCAATATAACTGGTGCTCGGATTGATTTATATATTGTTCATAATTTTTGTATGCCTTTAATTTAGATATTTTTTCAAGATTACGAATCTAAAGTATTTATTCAATATTGGTTAGAGAATGGAGATGCTATAAAATATCTTTCAAATGTTCAACTACTTATTTTATTATTTAATTTTATGGGCGGAAACGGTGGAAAATTTATTTAGAAAATTATATTACATTACTATATACAATAAAATTGATATTTTTTTTAACAGCATACCTAAAATTAAAATGTTACAGAGTCTCGTTGATTAATTAACATTTATGATTAAGAAATTCTAATAAAACTAAAATTGTATATTAAAAAATAAATTAAAATTATGTTTGGTAGAAGAATATGGCCGACACCAAAAAATCAAATGATTAAAACTAATCCTATCTACAATATTAATTAATTAATTATGCCCTTATCAACACAAAACTATAAAGCCTAAAGTGAGATTAGGTTAAACTAAGTCGTCCGATATTGACTTTACTTCGTTATATAATTTATATAAATCATAGTTTCATGTCGCCCTTAACTTTCACATAGCTTTTATAAAGTCTAAACGACAATGATAATATTATAATTTTTTTTTGCAAGTTGTTTTGGATCCTTCTTTTGACCTTATCTTATATTCTTCCTATATATAATTTCTCTATACATATGCCAAAATTCACATCATAAACTATGATAAATATTAAATAAATAAATAAAACCATCATTAGAATATCTTTGCTTCAATAAAGATTAAAGACCTTTTCTTCAAAGTTTAAACTTATATTTACAAGCAAGAAACATGTAGAGCATAAGGTCCCTTTGCGTATAATAAGAATATGTGACAAACCTTGACGTGTGTTCATCAAAAAGTAGCACCAAAGAGAACATTCTAGATCTTTCTCATGTCCTAAATGAGATTCCAAAACTGTTTATTTCATGATTTTGTCAATAGGTGAAAACATAACACAAAATGTGAAGATTCTTGATGCTAAAATGGAAGTAAAACATGGTAAAAATCACATAAAAACATGACATTATATTATTTATCCATGGCTAGATGTTCTGTAAATGATGAGAGATAATACAGAAGAACAGTAGAGAGAGAAGGAGAAAGAGGGAGATATTACAGACTTACATTGATATTTTTTCATTGCAAGAATTTGTCAATGCTTGCTGTAAGTGTGTTTCTAGGAACTGCACCTATGATTGTATCTTTCTTCTCACCTTTAACGAAGATCATGATTGTTGGTATGCTTCTAACTCCTAATTCACTTGGAGTTGTTGGAGATTCATCGGTGTTCATTTTGTAAAATTTGATCTTTCCTGTGTACTGTTGAGCTAGTTCATTCACAAGTGGGTCAATCATCTTGCAAGGTCCACACCATGGTGCCCAAAAGTCTACCAATACTGGTCCCTCTGCTTTGAGGACTAAAGAGTCCCATGTTGAGTCGTTGACCACTGGAACTGCAAGGATTAATAAACCCAAATCAACAACTTATCACAAAACCCTTTTGAGAAACGCAAACAAAACAAAATAAACTAGGCAATATAGAGGGATAATGTTGCATCAAACCTATATAATATCTGCTAAACTAATCTAGAAGTGATAATTTCTCCAACATATGATTGATAATGGAGTTAACACACACACATCTTCAGAGACACCATAAATGAACCTCGTGAAGAATGTTTTCACCAGAGCCAGAGATACAGTTTGTAATTATAATCATGACAATGAGTTGCTAAGATCTTGGAAAAGCAATACTACTGATGAACAAATTGGGATAAGATGATACAGATTCTAGCATCAGGATCTGTTAACTCTAAGCACGAAACACCTATATGCTCTCTCCTGAGCTAGGAAGCCCACACATTTTGCCCCAATATGTGTGATTCAAACAAGAGAATAGCTGAGTAGGTAGCCAACACAAGTTTAATGGAATCTATACTTGTGAAACCCAATATTCAACCTTCTGCAACTTTCTAGCAAACGGCAAAAGTTGTTCCTTTAACAGAAAACCTGATTTTCAGCAGAAATTCCCTCAAACGTGTGTTCTCATGAAGAAACTCTTAATCCAGATTCAATAATCTAGAACTAACTACAGTTTTTTATCAGATTACAAACTACTAAATGCGTAAAATAACAAACAAATTCCAGCATTCCACTTCTAATTTCCCCACAGTAATCAATCATTAACATAAATTCAGTTCATAAACCTACCAAATCTATAATCCCAGCACCAATTAAACGAAATGAAACCAAATCGAGCAAGAACATACTATCTGTAGCGGTTTCCTTAGCTTCACAGACGACGCCTCTTCTTAATCTAGAAACCCTAGAAGCGGACAATGAGACAAAAGATAAAGAGAGCCGGGTCCTCAATCCTCCTGATTCCGGTAACACAGCGAACATACGACGAGCAGAAAGGGAAGCTGTCGTCGTAGGTGAAGATGCGATCCTCGTCTCAGAACGAAGAGAAAGCGGAGGAGAAGAGGTACAAGTGAAAGCGGCCATTGATGGTATAGAGAGAGAAAAGGATCCTCTTCGCACGAAAAAATGTAACAATATCCAGATAGAAAATAAGATAACGAAACTATGGAAGAGAACTCAAGGTTGGAAGTAGAAACCTCGAACCAGATTTTTTCTTTTTTTATTTATACGATTAATCATAAAAGGAGTAAATACTAAAATAACTATGATTATATTTGTTACCAATTTTTTTTACATGTGTTTACGTTTTGGTAAAATTTTCTATTCGATAATAATTCTACAGGCCCAATAATAAAACTGTGGAAGCATTACTTTATTGGGCCTAATAGAAAGATACAGGCCCATTCATATTTTACAACTCGATAATTTTGAAACAAGAAAACCAAGTTTAATTCAAACCTAACCGAACCGAGTAAGTTAAACCAAGAAATTGCCTTACAAAAATCAATTTTATATTAAACCAAACTGATATATTAGCAGGAGTTAAATTATAAGTTTTTGAAGTCTTTAAGCAAAAAACAGACGGTATTAAGTATTAACATCAAATTCTATAATTGGATAATAATTAAAAACGTAGGTTTTTTTTTTGTCGTCAAAAAAAAAAAAAACGTAGGTTAATGTTCAACTTATATATTTATCATGTGAAAACAGTTTTTTATAGGTCACCCACAACAAAGAAACAAACTCTCTTTTTTAATAACAACAAAGCTTTTCTAATTTTTTATTTTTTTAAAGACTTTTATTTTTTTCAAGCCAATGTTAGGTTGATTGTAAGGACAAATAACAAAAAAGAGTAATTGTTTGAAAAAAAATAAAAATCTAAAAAAACAAGATTCGATTATATATAAATGTCAACTTGAAAATAAGAAAAAACCCACCAGACAATTACACTTAAGTTAGGACAACGACTAATTGAAAAAAAAACAATAAAGAGATATTTCATATTTGTTTCTAATGTGTGATGATGTCAGCTTCTCTTCAACGGTCAAATAAAATTATAACGTTTCGATTTAAATAAAAACTACATGAATACATTACTAGATAATTCACATATGAATTTTATATTAAGGTTTATTAATGCTATATATAATATCTAAAATATAAAATTTACAAATTTACAATTATGCTTTTTTGTAGCTCCACGTGTCACAAAGAGAAGATACAAAAAGACAGTGGTAGGTTAGTTCAGAGAATGACGGTGAATACAGTTCGAAAATCTCAACTAACTACATAATATAATGTATATATATATATATACACGTAATTGTTATTAATTAATTTAATTTTATAAGTATATATATGTGTGTGTTTATGTTCTTGTAATTTTTCTCTCTTCGTATTAAATATTAGAAGACTGATTTGATGATCGATGGTGAAATTAACAAAACGAGTGGCAGCGTTTGTGCTGCGACTAGCAGCGTTTGGTGCGGCTCTCGCCGCTTTAATCGTTATGGTCACTAGTCATGAAACGACTTCATTCTTCGCCGTTTCAATTGAAGCTAAGTACAGTGATATGGCCGCGTTTAAGTATGTCCAATATTTTAATTCTTACAATAAATATCAAATTGGTTTATATATATGATTTGCTAAAACGCATGTTTGGCAGATACTTTGTGATCGCAAACGCAATTGTGAGCGGTTACAGCTTTCTCGTTTTGTTTCTTCCAAAACAGAGTTTGCTATGGAAGTTCGTCGTCGTCTTGGATTTGGTAAATATGCATTCGTAAGCATAAATTTAAATTAATTAGTTATCAAATTTGGTGTAAGTTATATTTAAAAATTACATAAATAAATAGATAATAAATTTAGAAAAAAATGATTGTAATTTTTTAAGGATAAAGTTAATTATAAATGTTGTTAAATTTTTTATTTAAAAATGATTGTTAATTTTTAAGGATAAAGTTAATTTTTAAGGATAAAGAAAAAAAATTACCCTTACAATTAGTAAAAGAAAAATAAAAAAAATATTTAATGATTAGAGGTCAAAATGTCATTTTATCAAAACTATTAATAAGTGTGTATTGCGCTACCAAAACTTTATATTGTGAAACTTGATATTAGTGTATGCGTCTTAATTAATTACACGGTTTTTTAGAGGTGTGTGTTGTACTAATTGTTGTAATTAAAAATAATGATGAAGGTAATGACGATATTGCTGACGTCAAGTTTATCAGCGGCGTTAGCGGTTGCGCAAGTGGGGAAGAAAGGAAACGCAAACGCAGGTTGGCTTCCGATTTGTGGGCAAGTTAAAATATTCTGCGATCACATAACCGGAGCTTTAATCGCCGGTTCTGTAGCACTCCTTCTTTACGTCTTCTTGCTCATCTTCTCTCTTCACTCGGTTGTTGACCCTTTTCTTCTTGGGAAAAATTGAATTTAATTACTATTTTTGCATTAACACTTTCTTAATTAATTATATCTCATATATATATGAATGGACCGACACATGTATTTGTTCAATATCGATCTATGAAGTAGTTTGCATTTCGTGTGTATATATTTAATATTTTTCTACTTTTTATAATATTTTTTCTCGGATCTATAGGTTGATGGGTTTTTTTTCTATGATTTAATTTAGTTTTTTTGTCTGGATTAGGTAATCTGAAATAGTTTATTAGACAATATATATTATAATATTTAAAACCTTAAATTTTAGTGATTTTATTTGGACCTTGGAGACTTTTTTTTGTAGAATATTAATTATAAATGAATTTTAGACCAACCGTTAGTTCTAAAAAATGGTGACAAATTATAAGAAAATCGAAATAAATTTACATTTTCGATATTCTCTAATGTATATATTCTTTATTACCCGAAAATATGTGTCCTTCCATATCGACTCAAATATAATATAAATATATCTTATGATTACATTTTGGAATGTTAGATTCAAATAATATTAGGTTTTTATTCGATTGTTCCTAATGTTAGTATGCGTCTGACAGTAAGAATATTTTAATTTTATTCTTTAATAAAGTGTAATATTTTTCTCTATCTTATTTAAATCTGTTGCTCATTTACTCAAGAAAAGCCAAAGTGTAGAAATATTACTGGACATTGTTTTGTGTTAAACCACATACTCTATGATGAACACTCGTAGTAAAAGTTATTTTATAAAATTATTATATATATTAGTATTAACGAAAGATAAACTTTAAGTTATTTTTTCTATATAGTAGTATTTTAAAATAAATCCTTGATGGGAGCACATGTGAAGCATTTGCTTTGTCAGAACAGTAAGAAGACTCCATCTTATGGATTATAATCCCACATGCCTTTTTTTAATATTTAAAGAATCATTATAATATTGACAAAAATATTTGATATAATTCACAATTAATTATTATTACTAGATATTCACTTATTATTTTTATTCTCTATTTGATCGTTTGAAAACGACTTTTCAGGATCTAGAAGAAAGAAACAAAATATATATACAAACCAAAACCAAAATAATTCTCTCAGATTTTATTTATTTATTTATAATTAAATCTATTATTCTTGATTTTGGATGATTTATACTTTTTTCTTTAATGGGATATTTTTAAATTATATTAACGTCTTTTGATAAAAAAAAAAAGCTTTAAAATTGGAAAGGAAAAAGTTTATAATAAAAGGAGAGGGAAATGGGGGAGAATTTGAAGGAGGGTCCCATGTGTGTTCGAATTTAAATTAGGCATTAATATATAATTATAAATAATATTAACATTACTATTTATTTTTATATAAAATCTAATATAGTATAAAATATTGGGTGTGACCGTTTTTTATTAGTACAAACTATGATTTATATATAATAAACAAAAAACATATTAATACGCTGATTTGCATATACTGTTATAATATTCTAGTTGGTCCAAAATTCATTTTACAGGATAAATATTTGTCCAGTGGTCAATAACCCAAAATTAAGCAAGTCAATGTATTATATAATTGTTTTACACAGATGTAGATTGCATGAATTTTTCAAGCGTAGTTTAATATCTCTAATTAATCTCGTAATTTAAATAGTTTAAAAGTCTTCAAAAACTTAAAATCTTTGAAATTATGATTTATATATATCTTCTATGACTTACTTGGTAAGAAAACAAAATGGAATTTACAAAGAAGTTTCTTATAATTTTATTTCCTTATTATAAAACCTTTTTTATTTTAAATAATTTCCATAAATATTTGGACATACAAAATTCATACCAAATGTAAATGTAATAACTTAATTTTTGTTATAAATGATTCGTATAAAGTAAAGAAATTATATATATTAAAACTAAAGGAAAATGAAATAAAAGAGAGCGAGGGTGAGAAACTGAAAGTCTCTGAAACGCGGAAAGGTGAAGGCCAAATCGAATCGTCGTTAGCTTTTTCGTCATTGAATCGGTCAAGTCTTCTCTGAGGAATTTGAGAGCGATTGTTATATGAAATTATGAGCATCCGCCACCGCACCGTCCCGCCGGAATCCGGGCGGCCGTTGGCGGCGGACGCTGAGGAGGTCTATAATATCATCCCGGTTAATAATCTCCTCGCCGACCATCCTTCTTTGAGATTTCCTGAGGTTCGTGCAGCCGCCGCAGCTTTGAAGACNTTTGAAGACCCTCGGAGACCTACGCCGGCCGCCTTATGTTCAATGGCGGTCTAGCTACGATCTCCTCGACTGGCTGGCTTTGTTTTTTGGTTTCCAGAAGGATAATGTTCGTAATCAGCGGGAGCATCTGGTGCTTCATCTCGCTAATGCTCAGATGCGTCTCTCTCCGCCGCCGGATAACATTGACTCGCTCGATTCCACTGTTCTCCGTAGCTTTCGTCGGAAACTCTTAAAGAATTATACCAGCTGGTGCTCTTATTTGGGTAAGAAATCAAATATCTGGATCTCAGATCGGAACCCTGATTCTAGACGGGAGCTTCTCTATGTCGGGCTCTATCTCCTCATATGGGGCGAGGCGGCGAACCTTCGTTTCATGCCTGAATGCATCTGTTACATCTTTCATAACATGGCCTCGGAGCTCAACAAAATCCTTGAGGACTGCCTCGATGAGAACACAGGTCAACCCTACTTGCCTGCTCTGTCCGGTGAAAACGCTTTTTTAACCGGCGTCGTAAAACCCATCTACGATACAATCGAAGCCGAGATTAATTCCAGCAAGAATGGGACAGCACCGCATTGCGAATGGAGGAACTACGACGATATCAACGAGTACTTCTGGACGGATCGATGCTTTAACAAATTGAAATGGCCGCTTGATCGGGGAAGCAATTTCTTCAAGAGTAGAGGTAAGAGTGTCGGGAAAACCGGCTTTGTGGAGCGCAGGACGTTTTTCTATCTCTACCGGAGCTTCGACCGGCTTTGGGTGATGCTTGTTTTGTACCTTCAGGCCGCCATGATAGTGGCTTGGGAGGAAAAGCCTGGGTGGGATGCCTTGAAATCAAGAGATGTTCAAGTGAGGCTTTTGACCTTGTTTTTGACCTGGAGCGGTCTGCGGTTCTTTCAGGCTGTGCTGGACGCGGCTTCACAATTCGTTCTCATCTCCAGAGAGACCAAACGGGTCTTTTTCAGGATGCTGATGAAGGTTATCGCTGCTTCAGTTTGGATCTTAGCTTTTGCAGTCCTCTACAGTAACATATGGAAGCAGAGGAAGCAAGACAGGCAGTGGTCCAAGGCCACGACGGATAAGATTTTCCAATTCCTTTATGCTGTGGGGGCCTTCTTGTTTCCTGAGCTTCTGGCAGTGGTTCTGTTTCTGATTCCATGGATAAGAAACTTTCTGGAAGAGACCAATTGGAAAATCTTCTTTGCTTTAACTTGGTGGTTTCAGGGCAAAAGCTTTGTGGGTCGAGGTTTGAGAGAAGGATTAGTGGACAACATCAAGTACTCGACTTTCTGGATTTTTGTCCTAGCAACAAAGTTCTTATTTAGCTACTTCCTGCAGGTTAAGCCAATGATTAAACCCTCGAAGCTGCTGTGGAACTTAAAGGACGTAGATTATGAGTGGCACCAGTATTTTGGCGGCAGCAACAGGTTTTCTGTTTTGTTACTATGGTTGCCCGTTTCGTTGATATACTTGATGGATATCCAAATTTGGTACGCAATCTATTCTTCGATTGTTGGTGCTGTTGTTGGGCTCTTTGATCACCTAGGGGAGATCAGGGACATGGGACAGCTTAGGCTGAGGTTTCAATTCTTTGCTAGCGCTATTCAGTTCAACCTAATGCCTGAGGAACAGCTTCTAAACGCTAGAGGCTTTGGTAACAAGTTCAAGGACGCCATTCATAGGTTAGTCTGCGAAAGCATAGTACTGATTCACTGAATAATTGGTACTGATTTTACTGAGCCAAGCTTGAATTGACATAAACAAGCTAAGAAAACTTAGTCTTTTGCTGCAGAGTCTCTGTTATGATTCGACTTGTCAAACTATTGTAACTGATCTTGTTATGTTATGTTTGTGTGCTATATGCAGATTGAAGCTACGGTATGGATTTGGGCGACCGTTTAAGAAACTTGAGTCTAATCAGGTTGAGGCCAACAAGTTTGCGTTGATCTGGAATGAGATCATCTTAGCTTTCAGAGAAGAGGATATAATTTCTGATAGAGAAGTGGAGCTGCTGGAGCTGCCAAAGAATTCCTGGGATGTGAGGGTTATTCGTTGGCCGTGTTTTTTGTTGTGTAACGAGCTTTTGCTTGCTCTGAGTCAGGCCAAAGAGTTGATTGACGCTCCTGATAAATGGCTGTGGCACAAGATATGCAAGAATGAGTACAGGAGATGTGCGGTAGTCGAGGCCTACGATAGTATCAAATTTATGTTGCTCTCAATCATCAAAGTTGACACTGAGGAACATGCCATAGTCACGATTTTCTTTCAGATGATCGATCATTCTGTTGAATCTGAGCATTTCACCAAGACTTTTAAAGTGGACCTTCTGCCGAAGATGTACGAAACGCTGCAAAAACTTGTTGGGCTGTTAAATGTTAAAAACCCAGATATGGGGAGGGTGGTGAACGTTCTGCAGTCGCTTTATGAGCTTGCTACGCGACAGTTCTTCCTTAGCAAGAAGTCAACGGAACAGCTATCTGCCGATGGGTTAACTCCTCGTGACCCAGCCTCAAAGCTGCTTTTTCAGAATGCCATTAGGCTTCCTGATGCAAGCAATGAAGACTTTTACCGGCAGGTAAGGCGGTTACATACGATTCTCACCTCGAGGGACTCTATGCATAACATCCCAGTGAATCTGGAGGCGAGACGACGGATTGCTTTCTTCAGTAATTCTCTTTTCATGAACATGCCTCATGCACCTCAGGTTGAGAAAATGATGGCTTTCAGTGTTCTGACACCATACTACAGCGAGGAAGTTGTATACAGCAAAGAACAACTCCGAAATGAGACTGAGGATGGGATTTCAACTCTTTATTACCTACAGACGATATATGCTGATGAATGGAAGAATTTTAAAGAGAGGATGCGTAGGGATGGCATCAAAACAGAGGATGAGTTGTGGACAACCAAGCTGAGAGACCTCAGGCTCTGGGCCTCCTACAGAGGTCAGACTCTTGCACGTACAGTTCGGGGAATGATGTACTATTATCGTGCTCTCAAGATGCTCGCTTTTCTTGACTCTGCTTCTGAAATGGATATTCGAGAGGGTGCTCGGGAGCTCGGTTCGATGAGGAGTTTTCAGGGAGAATCGGACGGTCGGTTGGGTAGCATTGGCTCTGAAAAGGACCGGTCGTCCCTTAGTAGAGCCAGTAGTTCCGTGAGTATGCTTTTCAAAGGCCATGAGTACGGGACTGCATTGATGAAATTTACGTATGTTGTGGCGTGCCAGATATATGGGTCTCAAAAAGCAAAGAAAGAGCCTCAGGCAGAAGAGATTCTGTATCTGATGAAGCAACACGAAGCCCTCCGTATTGCATACGTGGATGAGGTGCCTGCGGGAAGAGAAGAGATGGACTATTACTCTGTTCTGGTGAAATACGATCAGTTGTTAGAGAAGGAAGTAGAGATATTCCGTGTGAAGCTACCTGGTCCGGTGAAGCTGGGTGAAGGAAAGCCAGAGAACCAGAATCATGCAATGATCTTCACGCGGGGTGATGCTGTTCAGACCATAGATATGAACCAGGACAACTATTTCGAGGAGGCTCTTAAGGTGAGAAATTTGCTTCAGGAGTTCAGGCACTATCACGGGATCAGAAAGCCAACCATTCTTGGTGTTCGAGAGCATATCTTCACGGGCTCAGTTTCGTCGTTGGCCTGGTTCATGTCTGCTCAGGAGACAAGTTTTGTCACTCTTGGCCAGCGTGTTCTTGCAAATCCGCTAAAGGTCAGAATGCATTATGGCCACCCTGATGTATTTGACAGATTCTGGTTCTTGAGTCGAGGTGGCATCAGTAAGGCTTCCAGAGTTATAAATATCAGTGAGGACATCTTTGCCGGGTTTAATTGCACATTGCGTGGGGGAAACGTCACCCACCATGAGTACATCCAGGTTGGGAAGGGTCGGGATGTTGGATTGAACCAGATATCAATGTTTGAGGCTAAGGTAGCCAGTGGGAACGGAGAGCAGGTACTCAGCCGTGATGTGTACCGGCTAGGTCACAGGCTCGATTTCTTCAGAATGTTATCATTTTTCTACACGACGGTCGGATTTTTCTTCAACACCATGATGGTTATTCTTACTGTTTACGCATTCCTTTGGGGCCGACTTTATCTGGCTCTGAGCGGAGTTGAGAAGTCTGCTCTAGCAGACAGTACTGACAGCAACGCAGCGCTTGGGGTTATCTTGAACCAGCAGTTCATCATTCAGCTTGGTCTATTCACAGCTTTGCCAATGATTGTTGAATGGTCTCTCGAGGAAGGTTTCCTTCTAGCAATATGGAATTTCATACGAATGCAGATTCAGCTTTCATCCGTCTTCTACACTTTCTCAATGGGTACCAGAGCTCATTACTTTGGCCGAACCATTCTCCATGGTGGAGCAAAGTATCGAGCCACAGGACGTGGATTTGTTGTGGAGCACAAGAGTTTCACTGAAAACTACCGACTTTATGCACGCAGTCACTTTGTGAAGGCCATCGAGCTTGGGTTGATCCTCATAGTCTATGCTTCGCACAGCCCTGTCGCCAAAAACTCTCTAGTCTACATAGCCATGACTATCACCAGTTGGTTCCTAGTGATTTCGTGGATATTAGCCCCTTTTGTGTTCAACCCCTCAGGATTCGACTGGCTGAAGACAGTCTACGACTTTGACGATTTCATGAACTGGATCTGGTACCAAGGCAGAATCTCCACAAAATCCGAACAAAGCTGGGAAAAGTGGTGGTATGAGGAGCAGGATCACCTGAAGACGACTGGTAAGGCAGGAAAAATTGTTGAGGTAATCTTAGTCCTTCGGTTCTTTTTCTTCCAATATGGAATCGTGTACCAGATGAAGATTACCAATGGATCCACCGGCATCTTAGTTTACCCATTGTCATGGATTGCCGTCTTTGGAGCCTTAGCGGTTTATCTAGCAGTGGCTTATGCCCGTGTCAGGTTCGCAGCAAAAAGGCACATACGGTATCGGCTTGTGCAATTCCTCATCATCGTCTTTGCTATATTGGTGATTGCTAGTCTCCTTAGGTTCACATCATTCCGCTTTAGTGATGTCTTCACAAGTCTTCTGGCCTTCCTTCCAACTGGTTGGGGACTGGTGCTAATCGCCCAGGTTCTCCGTTCTTACCTGCAAAGGCATAAGTATGTGTGGGATGTTGTGATCGCTGTTGCTCGCTTATATGATATATTGTTTGGGATACTCATCATGATCCCCGTAGCGTTCATGTCGTGGATGCCTGGATTCCAATCAATGCAAACAAGGATCTTATTTAACGAAGCTTTCAGCAGAGGCCTTCGTATCATGCAGATTGTTACGGGAAAGAAGTCAAAGGGCGATGTCTAAGGGCAAAACGGTAATACACCCTTGTTTTTTATGACTTCTCTGCTTTGCTTGCTTAGGACAAGCCAATCTTTTTACTTTACTTGTGTAGGGTCTCTAATAGGTATAGTTAAGAGTAAAAAGTAGTTTCATTTGTTAAGGAAAATGGTATTTTAGACCCTAGATTAATTCGGCTTAGTGAAAAAACCCTTAACTTTCAAAAATGGTTTTCCCATTTGTTAATTTATCATTTTTGGTGTGAAGAAACTAAAATTGCTGCGATTTTTCTGTCTAAAACAGGGTTTTAACGAAGCTTTCAGTAGAGGCCTTCATAATCATGCAGATTGTCACCGGAAAGAAGTCAAAGGGCGATGTTTAAGGGCAAAACGGTAATACACCCTTGTTTGTGATGACTTCTCTGCTTTGCTTGCTTAGGACAAGCCAATGTTTTTACTTCAATTTGTTGGTTTGCCATTTTTGGTGTGAAGAAACTAAAAATGCTGCGATTTTTCTGTGTTAAAAACAGGGTTTTGTGAGAGCTTGGATGAGGAGGAATGAAGGGGTTTTGGTGTTGGTCCATGCACATATACGGTAGCAGGATTTGGTTTAGATCGGTTTAGTCGGAGATCTTCTATATATATATATTCTCAGTACTCATTAGAGTGTTTTGACAACAAACTCTGATTCTTTAATGTGGTTTGTGTGAAGAAGAGTACAGCTTTTGCATTAGTAGGGCTATTTCTGTAATTTGTTCATTTTCGAATCTCTCTGTTATTGTAGAGCCTTTTAGATTCCTTTTTTAGTCTTGTTCGAGAATTTACACTACAATCAGATTCAGATTTAGATCAACGTCTCTTTTCTTAATTTGTTTCCTCTGGTTTTAATATTTTAATTGAATTATTTCGAATAAAAAAAAGAAATAATAAATATAGTTCCTCTCTTGGACAATAGTGCCACTGTGTCGGTTTTGACCTATCTACTTGGATCTTGATCAAGGAGCATTTTGAAAGCTTACGTGTCGAGAATTCGTCAAGGTACCACCAACGTGTTTGTCTGCAAAACTTGATCTCTCACCTAATCTAACGGGAAAATTTCTCAATCATTATTAAATTCAGCAACTTTCTGGACCTTCACTATCTTCTTCTTTCTAAAATACTTTGATTTTTAACAGTTAATTCGAAAAATAGTCAATGAGTTATTATTAGGTTTTTGTCCTTTGTTTCGATTTGATCCAGATTTTATAACTCGCGAAAAAATGGAAGATCCTTTGATTGGTAGAGAGAGTCATGGAAATGGTCGTAAGGATCGAATCTTTCGTCGATCAGAAGCTATTACGCATGGTACTACGTTTCAGAAAGCTGCTGCTCTCGTCGATCTGGTTCTCATCTCTCACTAATTCAATCTTCTACTTGATTTGTTTATATGAAATTGACTCTGATTTTGTGATTTTTTTAGGCAGAAGATGGGATTGGTCTTCCCGAGCAAATACTTGATCAGTCGAGCTTTGGGGAATCTGCAAAATACTACTTTATCTTCATTCGTTGGAATCTTATTTGGTCACTCAATTACTTCGCTTTGATTCTCCTTAACTTCTTTGAGGTCAGGACTTATGTCTTTGGCAAACACACACTTACCCTTGGTTGGATTTGGAAGTATAACACTCTCTTCTCTGGTGTATCTTTTGCAGAAACCATTGTGGTGTGAGAAGAAACCTAATCCTTCTTGTGGTGACAGAGATTACTATTACCTCGGAGAGTTACCTTACTTGACCAATGCAGAATCTATTATCTATGAGGCAAGTATACTCAATTCAAAACTCTAGAGATGCCTTCAAGTTTCTCTTACATGGTGTTTGATTAGTCAGAATCCTTTCTCATTATGCTTAACTTTGTGATGTTTCTCGCTGTCTAAATAGGTTTTGACATTGGCTATACTCCTTGTATGTACTTTCTTTCCAATCACCTATGAAGGTTCCAATATCTTTTGGAGAAGTCGCCTAAACCTAGTCAAGGTATTGCCTTTTGAGTCCTTTTTACTTACATTTTGATGAAAATTAGACACAAAGTTAATGGTTTCCGCTGTTCTTCTTCTCCAGGTTACCTGCGCTGTAATTTTGTTTACAGATGTGGTGGTTGATATTCTCTATCTATCTCCACTGGCTTTTGATTTTCTTCCTTTCCGAATCGCTCCATATGTGAGAGTTATCATATTCATCCTCAGCATAAGGTATGAGATCACATTTCTTTTTATCTATAGACAAAAGAATGAGTAAACATGTGTGTTGTTTATTACTAGATTGATAAATTTGCTTGTTTTGAAACTCTTTTGTACAGGGAGCTTAGAGACAGTCTTGTTCTTCTGTCTGGAATGCTTTTAACATACTTGAATATCTTGGTAAGTTTGATTGACTTTCAGACAGATGAATTGAACTTATGTTGGCTGTCTTTCTTAAGTGTTTAGTTCTTGGATTTTTCGACAGGCTTTGTGGCTGTTGTTCCTTCTATTTTCTAGTTGGATTGCTTATGTTATGTTTGAGGATACACAACAAGGACTTACAGTGTTCACTTCTTTCGGCACAACTTTCTATCAAATGTTTATTTTGTTCACAACATCCAACAATCCTGATGTCTGGATTCCTGCATATAAGTAAGTATATTAGCTCAAAGCCAGTTTGAGTTCGATACAGAGAGTTTTCAGAGACTAACTTGTTTCTGTTTCGTCAGGTCTACACGATGGTCTTCGTTGTTCTTTGTACTCTACGTACTCATTGGCGTCTACTTTGTCACAAACTTGATTCTTGCCGTTGTTTACGACAGTTTTAAAGAACAGGTACACAAAATTTGATAAGGAATAACACATTTATGTACATTGTGGTGTCATATATGCTCTTCTTGTAGCTCGCAAAGCAAGTAACTGGAATGGATCAAATGAAGAGGAGAATGTTGGAGAAAGCTTTTGCTCTTATAGACAAAGACGTAAGTTCTCTGTAGACTTTAGCTCTTCATGTAATTAAGGAGAAGTCTTGTATAGTTCAACCACATTTACTTAACATATATCTGTTTTTTCATGTTTTAACAGAAAACTGGACAGATTGATAAAGAGCAATGCATTAAGCTCTTTGAACAATTGACTCATTACAGGACTTTACCGAAGATATCAACGGAAGAATTCGGATTGATATTCGATGAGCTTGACGATTCTCGTGACTTTAAGGTAGAAAATATACAAATGATTTCTTAAGGTTACTCGACAAGCATTTTAATGGCTGTTTCTTCATTTATGTGTTTGATTGAGCAGATAAACAAGGATGAGTTTGCTGATCTTTGTCAAGCTATTGCTCTAAGATTCCAAAAGGAAGAAGTGGTAAGTCCAAATTATTTACTTACATAACCATTTTTATATGTTTACATTAACAAATCTTGTGTATTTTTCATTGCAGCCATCTCTGTTTGAAAAGTGTCCGAATTTTTACCATTCTGCCTTATCTGAACAACTTAGAGCCTTTGTTCGAAGCCCGAATTTTGGCTACGCTATTTCTTTCATCCTCGTTCTCAATTTGGTTGCTGTCGTCGTTGAAACAACGGTATCATCTCTTGTCCCCATCATATGTATCTCCTTGATTTGTAAATTCATAGTTTTTGTAATAAGTCCTTGTATGCAGCTCGATATCGAAGAAAGCACAGCTCAGAAGCCTTGGCAAGTTGCTGAGTTTGTCTTTGGTAAGAACTTAAACAATCTTGAGATTACTGTAACTGTCAAAACTCATTTATCTTTTGATGTTTTCACAAGGTTGGATCTATGTATTGGAGATGGCTTTAAAGGTCTATTCATATGGATTTGAGAATTACTGGAGAGATGGTCAAAACCGGTTTGATTTTGTAGTCACATGGGTCATTGGTAAACTTCTTGAACCAATCAAATTCATCTTCTTTTACCAATTCAGTGATTGAGCTAACTAATGATTGATTCTTTGTATGCACACAGTTATTGGAGAAACAGCTACTTTCATAACTCCAGATGAGAACACTTTCTTCTCAAACGGAGAATGGTAAGAGGATTAAACAAAACTAAAGATCAGAAACTGTAAACAATGGTTATTTAAAATCTTGATGAATGTTCCTTTTATGTCATTTACAGGATCCGTTACCTTCTCCTCGCAAGAATGTTGAGACTAATAAGACTTCTTATGCACGTTCAACAATACCGAGCATTTATCGCAACGTTTATTACTCTTATCCCAAGTTTAATGCCATATCTAGGCACCATTTTCTGTGTGCTATGTATCTACTGCTCCATTGGTGTACAGGTAATCACTAATCAGACAGAACATACACTTTCAATATCTGATCTTGTTTCCAAATCAAGAAAATGAGACTTTTGGTTTGTTTATAGGTCTTTGGTGGGCTTGTGAATGCTGGGAATAAACAACTCTTTAAAACCGATCTAGCCGAGAACGAGTATCCTTTTTTTTTATGCAAATCTGCTCTGTTCCTATGGTTTGTTTGTGAGTTTGTTTTGTTGTTTTCTTGACTAGATATAACTTAGCTATCTGTTGTTCAATTTCAATGATTATCCCAATGGAATGGTTACTCTGTTTAATCTGCTAGTGATGGGAAATTGGCAAGCTTGGATGGAGGTATTTATATATATATATATATATCAATTAAAAGTAGTTAGTTTTTGAAGCTTTATAAGCTATGGTGTTAATGTGTGTAATTGTGTTGTTGTTCAGAGCTACAAAGATTTGACAGGGACATGGTGGAGCATTACATATTTCGTTAGTTTCTATGTCATCACTGTTCTACTTCTCTTGAATTTGGTGAGTGCTTTTTTTAAACTGACACTAAGAAACACATATCTGGCTTGTTTAGATCCACTAAACCGCTCTTTTATTTGTTTTTAGATTGTTGCTTTTGTGTTGGAGGCGTTTTTCACTGAGCTGGATCTTGAAGAAGAAGAGAAATGTCAAGGACAGGTTAGTTAGTTAGTTAGTAGATGCAACAAACATGACCAAACACTGAAAATTGTCTGAAAACTCTTAACAAAATTCATCTGATGATTGTTGCAGGATCCTGAAGAGAGAAGAAGAAGAAGCCGAACTGCAGGGTAAGTAGAACATCAAATCTTTGTTTTTTTTTTTTTTTTAATTTAAAAAATAGATTAAAGAATATAAATGTGTTTGGTTTTGAAAAAAAGGTCAAAGTCTCGGAGTCAAAGAGTGGATACACTTCTTCATCACATGTTGGGTGATGAGCTCAGCAAACCTCAGTGTTCTTCAGACACTTAAAAGATCTCGAAATCAGTTCAATTTTTTTTATCTACTTTGGGTGAAAATTCGTATAATATGATTATATTATATGGTTTTGTGGTTAGTCGTCATGTGGTACTTAGTTTTTGTATGACCAAATGAATGATACCTTTTTGTGATTTTCATTGATGTGATTTTTGATTTGTTACCATTATTGGGCCCTAAATGGGCTTTGGTTATTACACATTGTAAGCAAAATTTAGATATTTTATGACCCGGTCAAGACTTTTTATCCAATGTATTCATTTTTAGAATATTTGTTAGTAATCACATAATTTCCCAAATGAAGAAAATAAATATATAAATTTTGCAGAATATTTTAAAAATAATAAGTGTAAGGAATATAATGTCCAATATCTCTAATTTAATGCACTTCTTTGACAATAACTAATGAAATTCAATTTTGTATAATATTTATTGTTTGTGGCCAGTGGGTCATCGGCTCATCGCCGATAAGTTTATAATAATAATAAAATAAATATATAAGAAAAGACTAAAATAATAGTCTTTTTTTTTGTCTAAACTAAAATAATAGTCTAAATCATACATATAAATTAATGTTCGAGAATACCAAATGTTGGGTATTTACTGAATCCACGCAAATATAAAAAATAATAAATACAATTAAATTTTGTCCAATGTGTAGAAATTATGTGGCGGTGTTAACCCACAAGTGGACTTACAAATCATGACTTTAACTTACAATATCGCATTTAATTTTATTTTAATTTTTTGTCTGACTTAAGATTAATGGGACGGTCCATTTTACAACATTAAAATTTTATCATTGAATAGATTACCTAACCATTTCCATTTACACATTATATGATTAATCAAAAGTTATTGCTAAACCTAGTTTTATCATTCATGATTCAACATTGTACCTGCTCATACTTTTGACTATAATTTAAAATAAAAAATATATAATTTTATATAGTTAACATAAATAACCAAAAGACAAGTGTAATTTACCAAAACCGAATCAAACCGGGTCGGTTAATCACAAAATGTGCATTTTTTAATGAAATTGATCAATTAACATTTAAAACACATTCCGTGTGATGATAAACTTTACATTTCAAAATTCATCAAAAAAAAAAAAAAAAAATGAAGAACCCTAATTTGAAATGGAATCAAAATCCTTTCTAATAAGTAGAAAATAAGCCAAAACAGCACAAAAAACAGCAACAAGATTGCCTTCTTTCAATAAAACTTTAAACACAAATCCAACAACTTCTCTCGTAATCTTCCTTCCTTCCACCATTAATACTCTTCGAGGTTTTCCAAAGAAAGCAAGTAAAACCACCACTGATATCCATATCACCATCACCGCCGGTACTGCAACCGCCGTCGCCGCTACCATTGACATAGCTCCAAACACAGCTCCCAAAACCACAGACGCGTAAATCGCAGGTAAGTGTGATGAATCGCCGGATTTGTACTGGTTTTTGTACCAATCAAGCACTGATGTCAGTAAATTCCATGAAGAAGATAAGAGAATCGCGTAAACGGCGACGAAGAGGCATACCCATGTCCGTCTCTTACTCATGATTTTGATGAAGATTAGGTAGGATTTAGGTGGAGATTGTGAATGATTTTGTGGCTGTGTTCTTGGAGATTCCATTGAATCTGACATCGGAGATGAGATCTGTTTGTTTTTTGGTGAAATCGGATTTGGCGAAATCGGAGTTATTTCAGTGATTTTATCCGGAGAACAGAAGAAGGAAGATTGTGGAAATTTTTCAGATTTGGGGGAAAAAAATAGAGATATGTTTCTGTGAATACTCATCTCACTCTCTATTCATGGCGCGTGTTGTACACTCTCCATTTTTGCCTTTTTGTTTCGAGTTTGTTGCCGTTTACTGGAAGTGACACGCACGCGCTTAATCTCTCGGCCTTTGCTTTTATATTATGCGCAAACAAAAACAGAAATAAACAAAATTGGATATTTTTATAAATTGAGAGAAAATTAAATAAACGTTGAGTAATTTCCCTAAAATCATAAGTTTTCTATATTAATTTTGGAAATTAAAATCAAAATTTATACTTTCGAATATTTGACCGAGTGAAGAGAAATTGCGTTTTTATTTGGATAAAATTATATTTTTTAATTATTTAAAGCATAAAATTATGAGAAGACAAGACATTGGTTTGCCACTTTTTCTATTTTTCTAATTAAAATTTGTTATCTATATTTTATTTTTCAAATTTTGATACAAGAAAGTGTATATTTGTTAGTTAATTATCGAGGAATGTGATATTAATCCCATTAAATTATTATAAAACCGACATGATATAGTGATAATAAACAAATCCGACATCTTATATTTGTTTAATTATCGACACTAGACAAAAAAACAAAATAGAAATTTAAATATTGTAAAAATTATAAATTTCATTGACCAAAAAGTATTTTAAATATACATTAATTATTTATTACGAAATTTGGGGAAAGGAACTCAAAATATAAACCAAACACTTCTTGACTTTCAGTTACGAACACAAAGTCTTCTCAACTTTTTCAGATTTTTTTAGAGTGAGACTGAGATCCAAAGACTACACTTTTTATATATAAATCTAAAATTTTATTAAAAAAAATGGCATAATTTTAGATATTGTATCAAATTAATGATAGTCACAAATTATCTTTTTTATTATTTGAGTTAAAATTATACATATATTGACAATATGACATTTTTTCAAATTATGAACTGATATTTAATGTGTCCACATATATTATAGAATAAAAAATATGATATATATTTTTAGAGGTCGACAATAAATTAAATGAATTATTCAAATATCAAAATCATATACTAAAGAGATGAAGAAATTAAATAGCCGGCGGTTGTAAAATTCAACCGTATTTAAAAATATTTTGGCATATTGAATTGAATGAATGATATGCCAAGTTTTCTATTTATTATTCTTGTGTATTTTCTTATGTATATATATTTAATAAATATAGCAGAAAATAATGTGACTTTATTGAATATTAATTTTGTGTACCTAAGAAATACTTTGCGTGCATTAAATATCAAATTTATAAAATTAGGTATAGAATTATTTAAGATTAAATAAATCGCGAATTAAGTTGGACTAATCATGAATTTATGATACATGTTTTATCACAATCTCACATTGATAAATAGATAGTAAGTTAGTAACTAATCCCTCCATTTTTTAATGTTATTTTTAAATTTTTCACACAGTTAAAGAAATATTTTGATTTACTTAAAATAACTCCATTGATTAAATTAAATGCATTTACAAAAAAAAAAAAAAACAGAGAACCTTAACGAGGGCAAATATGACTTGTAGCTATGTAAACTTAAAGATCATACAACAAATAATTAGATTTCAAGAAATAAATAAATAAAATGTCACAATAAAGGGAAAATTCAATATTGTTCATAAAGATTTATATAATATGATAATAAGATCATGCATATGTCTACATTGACAGCTCATATATCTTACTAAAATTCAAATCCAAAGAACCTAATATTTTTATCTTGCAGTCAAACAATATTGTTCAAATATGTATTTTTTTATTTCTATAATTACTCTTTTTTTTCTTTCCCATTTCTATAATTACTCTTCAATCGTAGTTTTTACCGTTAGAGTTTTTCCCGTTTTTGTACCGTTGGATAAATTGTTTTCAAATTACTAGACACCAAAACACACGTCAAATTAATACTCAATGAGATATGGATTACAATGTATATAACTATAATTTTTTTTATGTTAAAAACAAAGGCAACTATAATTTTTTTTTACAAATGCAATGATTTTATAAATAATATTTTTTTAAAAAATAATTTCACCAAGAAAAGTAAGATATGAGAGAGAAAGAGAAAAATCTCTCTCCGTTGACGGAGACGGCGAAGTTAGCTTTTCGCATAAAAAGATTATCTACACAGCAATTATACGATACATATATATGCGCATATATATATATATATATACACATCTGTATATCGGTGCAGTGTTTCCTCGGTCAAATGATACCAATCTGAAACCAAAGAAAGAGAAGAAAAAAACCCAATCTGCTTTTGCGTACACCTCTCTCCATCTCTCAATTCCCATCAACTCCTTCAATCATTCATCATCACCATCGTCACTTACTCTGAATTCTTCAAAAACCCCAATTAATTCCATCTCAAAGATTTCAACATTTCTTCATCAGGTTTGCTTTTTTCCTCTTCTTTCGACTATAACCCTCTCTGAATTCCACAATTGATTTATGTTTCTTGATTCTTTCTTTTGGGGTTTTCTTACAGGGCGTTCGTCACGATAAGGCTTTTGAATTTTGATTCTTTTGAGCAATTGAAGTTCCTGAGAATGAAATAGGGTTTACTTTAGTAGTGAAGTGAATGGATTGGATTCTTGAATTAGGGGTTTCGCTCATGTTGATTCTCTGTGTAAGATAGCGAAGTTTTTGTTCTCAAAAACATGGGTTGCATAGTTTCGAAGAAGAAATCTTCGAAGAGGAAGACACAATGGAAAGAATCAACAGAGAAGCGTTCTTCACGGATCACTTCGTCGAGGATAGATGACTCGAGTCAAACTAAAGAGGAGCTAGATAGATCAAACAGCAGAGCTTCAAAGGCAAATGAATCAGAAAAGTTCAATTCAAGTAGGTTTTCTGATCATCAAGTTGAAAAACAGCCAGAGATATCAGAGATTGGTGATACCGATGAAGATGAAGAAGATGGTCCTGAGGAGTTAAAGAAAGATCCTAGTAGTGTTGTTCATCCAAATGTCGAAATTGTTTCAAAGGAAGCAGAAATTAAGCAAGTAGCTGCAGGTTGGCCTGCTTGGCTAGTCTCAGTAGCTGGTGAAGCACTCATGGATTGGGCTCCACGACGAGCAAGTACCTTTGAGAAATTGGAGAAAGTAAGCTCTCTTTTGTAATCATCTTCATATGATTGAATTCACTTATTCAAATGTTTCTTTTCTGTGGATACAGATTGGTCAAGGTACATATAGCAGTGTATACAAAGCTCGTGATCTTCTTAATAACAAGATGGTTGCACTCAAGAAAGTCCGGTTTGATCTTAATGATTTAGAAAGTGTGAAGTTTATGGCTAGAGAGATCATTGTAATGAGACGGCTTGATCATCCTAATGTACTTAAACTAGAAGGTTTGATCACAGCTGCTGCTTCATCTTCTCTTTACTTAGTTTTCGAGTATATGGATCATGATCTTGTTGGGCTTGCATCAATACCTGGTATCAAGTTTTCAGAGCCTCAGGTACTGTATTTTAAGAGCTCCTTCTTGGTTCTTGATATGATTTAAACCTTGTAGATATCACATTATGTTTTTAACCGTTTCGTTCTCTGCAATCAGGTTAAATGTTACATGGAGCAACTTCTAAAGGGGCTTGAACATTGTCACAGCCGTGGTGTTCTTCATCGTGATATAAAAGGATCAAATCTACTGATTGACAGTAATGGAGTTTTGAAGATAGCAGATTTTGGGTTAGCTACGTTTTTTGACCCTGAGAATTGCGTTCCATTGACTAGCCGTGTTGTAACTCTATGGTATCGACCACCAGAGCTTCTGCTTGGAGCTTGTTATTATGGTGTTGGGGTTGATTTATGGAGTGCAGGTTGCATATTGGGTGAATTATATGCCGGTAAGCCAATCCTACCAGGAAAAACTGAGGTACAGACACTCAATATCCACACAAAGCTAAGGTGAATTCAAATCACACATCTTCTTGTCTTACTCAATAGATACTAGTTTTTGATCTTTGCTAGGTTGAACAATTGCATAAGATCTTCAAGCTATGTGGTTCACCAACAGAAGATTACTGGAGGAAACTAAAGCTTCCACCTTCAGCTGTGTTTAGACCAGCTCTTCCATATGGAAGACGTGTAGCAGAGATGTTTAAGGAGTTCCCTGCAACTGTTGTTTCACTTTTGGAGACTTTACTCTCTGTATATCCTGATAAGAGAGGATCTGCAGCTAAAGCTCTTGAGAGTGAGGTAAGGGTTTAACTTAATTTGATGTTGGTTGCCATCATTTAAGCTTTGTTGCCTGACAATATCCAGTTCTTGTTATTGAGCAGTACTTCACAACAGAGCCGTTTGCTTGTGAGCCATCCTCTTTACCGAAATACCCTCCGAGTAAAGAGATTGATGCTAAACACCGTGATGATGAGAAAAGGCAACAAGAACAACAACAACAACGTCCCAAGGGACAAGACTCTCAGATCAGAAGATCAAATGAAAGAAAAGTTGTTCCACCAGTTAGAGTTAATCAATCACATACAGAGGTAAGAAGAGTTTCCGGCTAAATCTTTTTATGGTTTGGTTCTCTACTTTGTCTTCCCCTTGTGTTCTTAAATGGTTGGTAAATATGCAGAATCCTTATCTCAGAAAAGATATCTTTAACTCTCTCCAAGAAGACAGGACATCTCGTGTTCCTGGTAATTCCGCAAGACAAATGCAGAGTACAATGGATATAACCAACAACAATTACATGGGTGGAAGAGTATCACATTCAGGTCCAATGACGAACAACAGAAATCTTAGTCGGTTAACATGTGTGAAGGACAATGCAGCTCCTAGAATACCTTCATCTAGAGTTAACTCAACGGCACATAGTGCTCAAGTAGCCCAAAAGGCACATATAATGAACACAAATGGGTTAGATCAACAAAGGGATATTAGAGCATTCTACAGAGCTGATACCATGGATAGTAGTAAAAGACAAGTCAAAATCCCAAATGACCAATCTTGGGTAAGTAATCTCTGAAATTGTTTGCTTCCTTTTGCAGGTGACAAAAAAGCTCTGTTTCTTACTTTGTGGTGTCACTCTTTTGTACAGTATGATTCTGGAGATAACAAGATGTACATGTCTGGTCCATTGCTAGCTCAGCCAAGCAAAGTAGACCAGATGCTGGAAGAACACGACAGGCAGCTCCAGGAATTCACCAGACAGAAAGCAAAACAAAGCAGACCCTGAAAACTTGTGTCTGAATTCTTGCTTTATTTAGCTGGAGATATCCTAAACTGGTGATAAGAGTTGGTCTGAGGAACCAAATTGAGTCTCAGACTTGACAACTTATTGTATGAAGAAGAGCCTGATGAACTTGATATGGTTCATAGATTTTGTAATACAGATTAAACATCATCTCCTCTGTGACTATATATGTGCATAACATTTATACAGTCATCACAGAGTTGAGCCATTATTGTGTACATATATACACTTGCATATATGAATGTATTGTAAGTAGTACATCTATGCATATATTATATAGAGATATGCTACATCTTCTAAGATGTTCTTGGTAGTGATCAAAAGTTTGTGATCTTGGTCAATAAATAAAATAGTTTGATGAAGAATTTAAAAGAGTAATCATCTGGAGAATCAGAATAATTGAATCTTTCTCATACACAGAAAACTGTGTCAGAAGGTGTCCTAAGATTTTTACTGATTATCGTCATATCTCTCCAAGATGACACTCTTCGATACTATAAAAAAAACCTAATTTGAATCTAAATTTTGAGATTATTGTGTCGAAATCAAAGAAAAAACTCGAAAAATTTGAGAATTGGAGGGGAAAAAGTAGGAAGGATCAGAAAGAACGTAGCGAGTTGTAAATTTTATCGATCAATTGAATCTAAAGATCATCACACATCGACAACTTTCATCACATTCTCCACACATGAAACCTAAGAAACAAAAAACGAAAAGAAACGATCGAAGCGAACAGAAGATTTGGCGTATATAAGATATTGAAAAGAAACCCTGATCTGAGTTTTTGACCTGTTTGGAAACAAGTACAATGATAGTTAAGGGGCTGTTTGGACGCAAGTACGGTAATAATTCGGAGCTGATTGGACACAAATACCCAACTAAACGGCACCACGTTTTGGTTTTGAGTTTTTATTGGGTTGTAATGTTCAATTGCCGTCTTAGCTCAGTGGTAGAGCGCGTGACTTTTAATCCCGTGGCCGTGGGTTCGATCCCCACAGACGGCGTCCAAAATAAATATTTTTTTAATATTCTCAATATTTTTTACACTACGACAGAGAACAGGATAAAACTTTCTTTTGAAAGATATCAATCAATAGCCGTCTTAGCTCAGTGGTAGAGCGCGTGACTTTTAATCCCGTGGCCGTGGGTTCGATCCCCACAGACGGCGGTTTTTATTTTTTTTCCCTGCAATATTTTTTCTGATCGGTTGTATTTTTCTTTTGTTTTATTACATCAACTTAATAATGGTAGATAACTATTACATACTTATTTAGCTACTATACTTACGTCGTCTCTTTCAATTTTTTTTTGTTTTCATAAAATAAGGTGTAGACATAATTTAATTCCAAAAAATAGATCAATTATTAAATAATTTACTATTTAAAATTAAAATACAAATGGGCTGAGTAGGCCAAGTTGGGCTTATACTCAACACACGCGCGCGCGAGAGGAAGGTCGACATGTGCTGTGTGTTTCTGTAAATTTTAATCAATGCTTAATCTATTATTTTCCATGATCCACAACAATTAGTTATAACACCCCACTATTATTGCTCGAACTAAAATTTAACCTCAACATTTAATTTCGATCACATAGCACCCCAATTAGTGCAAAAATTGTTTCCGATTTGTAAGAAAATAGGAAATTTTTTTCAATGTTAATTAAAATGTTTACGTGTAAATGTGAATTTCTTAATAAAAAATCCGAATAAAATCTATTGTACATTTTTGGGTTTAAAAAAGGAAACTCGATTTATGTTTTAGTTCAATATTCCATAATATTTAATTAGAAGAAATTAGGGTATTAATTATAGAATAAGAGAGATTAATATAAATAAATAAAAAATAAAAGGGGGCTAAAATTACTAAAGCTTCGATTTTCTTTTGCTCTCTTTGTATCGGCACCGAACCAAAAACAAGGCAGTAGAAGAAAAACAAGGCTACAGAGACGTGGAGAGAGAAAGGTCGAAGCTTTTTCCTTCTTCTTTCTTTCTTCCACGAACCATACAGCTTCTTCTCTCTACAATGTCTCTCAATAACACCTTCTCTCCGCCTGAGATTCCCGATGTCGAACAAGAAGACCAACAACGCGACCGATTTAACCCCCAAGCTGAAGAAAATAAACAACAGGATCCAGAACAGAAGAAAAATGAAGAACAAGGAGACCGTGAAAAGGAAGAAGAAGTGAAACGAGACGAACCGGAGGAGGAACAAGAAGAAGAAGAGGACGCCGAAGATGACGATGATGAAGATGATGATAGTGATTCTGTGGAAGAAGAAGAAGAAGGAGACGAGGATGAAGAAGTGGAGGAAGAAGAAGAAGAAGAAGAAGAAGAAGAAGTAGAGGAAGAAGAAGAAGAAGGTAAAGGTTTTGGTTATTTTGTTTCAACTCGTGGAAACGTATGTTGTATACATGATGAGTATCGACATACGTTAATGTGATTGATTACTTTGATTGATATTTTGTTTTTTCAGATTCTAAGGAAAGAAGTTCATCTTCGACTTCAGGAGAGCAACTTGAGTACGATTTTTCTCACTTTTCTCTCTATATTTGTCTCCTCGATTCTCCTCTACACTCTCTTGGAGATTTGTTTTTACTCTCATGGGTCCGCTTCTTTTATAATTTAGTTTCTTGGTTTTGATGGGTCCAGTGTTTTCTGTAACCTTTACTGATATAAAAGAATCTGTTCTTGATTTAGCAATCTGATACATTTTATATCGCTTGCATGTTGTAATTACTGTCGTGTTGCTGAAAAAACACAGACTTCTTAGTTCATGTGGTGAAACAGTTCAAAGTTTCTAGCTTGGGTTATTGCAGCCATGAATATGACCTTGTGTAGGTTGTTGTTGGGAATGATTAGTCCTCATTTAACTTAGGCTCTCTTGTGAAAGTCTTTTAATTATCTGCCCAGTATATCATCAGAAGTTCTTTCTCTGAGACAGATTTGTTCACATTAGGATAATGAAGCTAATGATCTTTGTTATTTACTTATGTCTGGTTTTTTATGCAGAATTATGGATATTGATCTAGGCGATATCCGTAAGGATGTGCAGTGTCCAATATGCCTAGGTACGTATTCTTCTGAATATTTCTAATTCAAGTCAATGAAACTATTGCTATAAACTCTTGCCTTCTTCATCTGCCTTTAAATTTCTTGTGTAATGGAACTGTCATAGGGTTGTTTATGCTGAATTTGAATAGCATACGCTTTGGTAGTTTCTATATTGTTTTCTTGGAAGTGAAAAGATCTTTCCATATTGTCTTTTTTTGTGTCAGGAATTATAAAGAAAACAAGGACTGTGATGGAATGCTTGCACCGGTTCTGTCGACAATGTATTGACAAATCAATGAGAATGGGGTATGCGTTAGAATTTATCGGTTCTTATCTATGTTGTTTCAGGTGTTTACTGATGTAAAAGCTTGTTGTGGAGTTTATTAACAGAAATTTCTATTGTAGGAACAACGAGTGTCCTGCTTGCAGGAAACATTGTGCAAGCCGGCGTTCTTTAAGAGATGATCCAACATTTGATGCTCTTATTGCAGCTTTATTCACAAATATTGATAGTTATGAGGAAGAGGTAAAGCATCAACATTTTCTCTTCTCTTTGTTGGTAAACTTCAAGGTTATTTTGTAAAGACTCATGGTGCAAGCCGGCTTAATCTGTTGTTGTTTAGGAATTGGCTTTTCATGAAGAAGAGAAGGCTCGTAATAAGCAGGTTGGTTACTAGAGAGGCATGACTTTGAATGTGACATGAAATATAGGCTGCAGTTGCTGTTTTGATTATATATCTCTGCTTGTTATGGCTGTTTTTGTAGATTCAAGCATCTATAGCTCAAATATTGCAACGACAATCTGATGCTCTTGTGAAAAGAAGATCTTTTGGTAAAGAGGCAGCAGTGTTAATGAGATCACAGCGTCTTGGAAGTGGCTCTAGGAGGAGAAGGAACTGCAGAAACATGGAAAATCATACATCAGAAGCTAATGATGATGATAACGATGATAATAATGGAGGCAGAGATTCATCTTCAGATGAGCGTGGTACAGAAGTCAGACAGACAAAACGAAGAAAACGCTCTACAAGTCGTTCAACACAACCTTCTTCATCAGGTGCAAACAATAACGGTAACTGTGCAGATAATGACACAGAAGTAGTGTACAGAGACAGTAGAGGAATATCTCCTGGGCTTGTGTGGAACCCAGAAATACTTGCTTGGGGAAGAGGTGGTACAAGGAGTAGCACAAGACATGGAAATACTCCAGGAGCTAGTAGTAAGAGTGTGAGGAATGCTCGTTTAAATAAACTTGTGGATTATCTTCGCAGCGTAGATGGAAACAGTGTTGAGGTACAAAAGAAAAAAAATGTTCATCTTCACTTAAGTTTGGTATACAATTGAATGCATCATAGATTGATAAACTCTTACTCTTTCTGCAGCTTGATGTTCATCTCAAGCTAGTCTCACTTGATACCAAATGCATACCAGACTTACAACAGCCATATCTCTGTTGCCGACCTACTTTGCTAGTAAAACAGCTCCGCGAAGTAAGTATGCAAAAGTTCTTGAATGTGAATCAATTCAAGAACACATTGTTTCTGTATAAGCAAACTCTGATACTTGTTTTGTATCAATTTTGAACAGTTTGTGGCAGTCCAGAGTCATCTCAAGGTTGAAGAGGTTGAATTGTTGGTTACAAAAGGAGAAGATAAAACATTAGAGAACCCGAACCCTCCTTTTGTAACCGCAGCTTCAGAAGTGTCTAAAGATGAGATGCAGAGTTTGGATGACAATGAAAGCCTTTCAAAGCTCAATCTCGATTTCATTTCAAGCCATGAACAACATTTGGTAACTGATTGATAATATAGTCTATTATTCTTATCCATTCATCTAATATGTCTGAAAGTTTCCTTATTTGGTTGTTTTCTTTCAGATCATAGCTTACCGACAGAAGCAAATCGGGTAGGATCCTGAAGAACAGTACTGCAAACAACGTACATATAAACTAGATGGATCAAGGCTTGTTTTATCTGCTCTCTAGATTATATATCTCACTTGTTTTTTTTTTGGTATCAGTAGTTTCTAATAATATATGGCGTTTTACTACGTGGCGGAACAGTTATTTATTTTTTTTGGTTACTTATCTGTAGACGCTGATTATTATTTACATAGCATAAGCAAATCCATTATTAGGAAACAATTTTTTTTTGCACGGGTGAAAATTTACTATATACTTTCTCAGTCAAGTCTTAAATTTTTTACAAGAGCGGTTCAAGCGTTCTTGAACGGTAAAGATATATGTGGCTGCTGGTCTTGTTTTTTTGTTTAACAAGCTACCTCATATGAGTAGCAGAGGTGGTGTTGGTGGCTGTAGGACGAGCCATCATTGATCTCCTCCACTCGGTTCTTTTGGTCACTCTAAGCTTTGGTGACTTTGGTTTTGTGACCTCCATGTTTGACCTGTGTTTGCAATTGTTTTACTCAGTTTAGGAAAGCAAGAGAAGAAAGAGAAAGCAACAACTGCTGATTTTGAATGTTACTCGAAGAACTTGCCTTTGAGGTGTAAATGGTTTGTTGAAGTTTGGCAATGGTCTGGCGTGAGGAACCATTGTCCTCCTCAGTTGTTTCAGAGCTCTTTCTTCCTCCACCTGAAGAAGTTTTCAGGTGAATGTTTCATTATTATTATTATTCTATATTTTGGATATATTTGGCAGTAAAATTATAGAAAATTATTTGTGCAATTACCATTCTTGCGGCTTCAGTCTCTTCACGGTATCTCTTGTACATCATCTCCTTCTCTTTGATCTGGTACCAAAGAGAATGGATTAGGTTAGTTTGACAAACATAATCAGATTCCGACAATGTTTAGCCTGAAACGACTAGAGATGCTTACTTTATGGTCAAAGTCAGCCCTTTTGACTGCTCGATAGTCTGCATGGAGAGTGAACTGCTGAATCTCTGTGAGTGGCTTCCGTACTTTCTCCGGAACTGGAATTGGATCTCTGTGGTGCCAATCTTTGTGAGCTCGTAGAGAAATCGTTATGCTGATTAAAAATATAGTAAAAGAACAGTTAGTGACATACTCTTTTATTACTGGCTGTGCTGTGAAGACTCTTCTCTGGGCCTCTTCTCTCTCCATTCTCATCCTCTCTTCCATTTCTTTTCGGACTTCCTCCTCGTGCCTCGTAAGACTCTCTAATTGGAATGGTTCTGGTCTTGTGCATTGCTTAGGTTCTGGTTTTGGTGGGACCTGCGTTGTGGAACGTGGAAAATTGTTAACAGCAACTAATATTTAACTCAGAGAATGAAAAGAAGGCTGCATACCACTGGAAAGTCTGTTGTGTAGGGATATGGGTTTGCTTTGGGAACTCTGGCTCTTTCATCCTCTATTTGTTTGTGTATGACTTCCGTCACAAACTTCTTCTCCTTTTCAGCACCTCGTTCCTGGATTTAGTCATCATTTACATATTAAAATCTGTCAGAAAAATTTCAGAAGGTAGCTGCTTTTGAGTTTAGAGAAGGTTTATTTTAAGTTCATCATATTCTTACTTCTGTGATAAGATGGAAAGGGTTTGGCGTAGTGTTCCTTGGTAGAGGCTTTTCACGGCAAGATTCGGAGTTCAAAGAGAGCTGCCAATGAAATGTTATGTAAGCACTGAATTTTTTAAGAAGAGCATACTTAGGACTTTTGAATGAATCTGATTTAAGAAGAGCATACTTAGTACCTTGTCGAATAGATCTACGACAGAGTTAGGCCTGGAGATTCTCTCATCTGTCACGAAGTGGAACTCTTGAGGTATGGTTATATGCTTTTTGGTGTTGCAAAAGACACCCATCTCTCCTTTACTTTCGAATATCTGAAACGATCGAGATAATTCTCAGTTAAAGGAGACAAGTGATGAACTTGAAATGGCTTTTAAAGTGAACACCACTTGAGTATGTTACCTTTCTGTTCAAGGGTCTTGCCTTAAATTTTGGCACTTTCTCGAGTTCTTCTTGCTCAATTTCTGTTGAAGTTTTTGCTTTTGTTGGACGAGCTCTCATCATTGTTTGGAGCAAAGGGCTCTTTGGTTCGGTTAGATAAGGCCTCCAATCATTATGCTGTGGATGAGGAAAACGGAGATGTCTTAAATGGAGTAAATCTTTTGAACAAGACCCATGTGTTTAAGGAAAGCAAAGTATCTCTATACCTTAGACACCTCCGTTGAAGCTACCGAATGTGTTTCTGCATACTGGCTAGCTCGCACCATTGTTTCTAGACGGAATTCCTGCAACAGTAAGATATGAGCCACGTGGTAAGAGTCTCAAGATTCTAACATGAAGATGGTCTACTAGGGTGTGCGGTTTACCTGAAATGTTGGAGGACGCGGGGTACTTCTTTGTGGCGTAGGTAATGTTGGAGCTGCTAAAATCTGTGTCAAGAGAGCATTGTTCGTTACAGTGTTTGTTTTTTCATTTCTATGTAGCTCTTTTGTTTCTGAATCTATTACAGATGCAAAGCAAATACCTTCTTATACAAAGGTCTGGCTTTAAATTTGGGCATCGTTGCCAACATCTCTTCCTCAAGCTCTGCACTGCTCTTAAGTCTCGCAGGACGAATCCGTTGAGATGTCATGAACTCTGGCTCTACCGGCCTTGTCAGCGTCAACTTCTGGACAAGAAAATCAGCATTGTCATGAAATCTAATTGATGAAATTTCCAAGCAAAAGGGAAGGAGAAATGGAAACAATGACACACTCCGTCAACGATCCATCCATGATTTAGGCATTTTATGAAACATATCTGGAACACAACTCACCTTTCTGTTTTCCGTCCGGGTATTCTTTGAGACTGAAGGGCATAAGTTCAAGCTTGTGTTGACGAGACCTTCTTTTGTCTTGTGGGGAAGAGCTGTCAGCTTTGGGTTTAGAATCTAGAGAAATCAAGACATACGTGAGATGGTGAAACTTGCTGACGCTGAAACAAAATACTTCAGTTTGGTCTGACTTACTTGTCTGGATTTACCACCATCAAGCTTTTGCCTTTTGATGGCTTGGCAATCCTGAATCTGATTGGGGGTCCTAGCTACGTTTTTAAGATTCATTTCCCTGCAGCGAGTCATCACAATACCTAACATCAAGAGCGTGAAACCAAAGTATAACAATGCTAAATTAAGATGAGAAAAACCTTTTCATGCTTGTTAATGTGCATTTTGCTTGAGATGACTGTGACTGATTTTTCGGTTTCAGCACAGATGAATTCCTCAAGGTACCAGCCATCTTCCTAGCAGTTTGAGGCTTCTTGGTGCCCGTAGTATTGGGAGTATAGGCTTCGGTTTGGACTGGAGGAATGATCTCTTTGTTATCTGTTCGCTCAGCAACACTGTTGAATGAATAGTTCGAAAAAAGTGTTACTTCTCCTCACTCATCAGCCATGTAATCTATGGAAGAACAATCAATTACCTGACGTGATCCCCAACATCTATGGTATTATTGTTCTGATTCTCTTCATTTGCAGCTACTGCTTCAGATGATTCGTTAGCCTAACGAAAGAGAGAGGCAGCAAACATCATGGATTAAAAGTTGATTCAATCAAGCAATACTTTACTGTTCTTGATTTGGGATTAAAGGTTTACCTTAAACAGTTCATCGTCTTCTTCATTGAAACTGCGCATGCTCTCAACCTTGAATGACCTCCTTGCTTTTATTCTGGGAACCGAAGCTGCACAGAGAAGAAATTTAGAAACCACGTTGAGTCCTCCAATTCGTTGAAGTTCCATAAAGAATCAAATCCATGATGCTTGAAACGACCGTGAATCAATGACAAACTCAGCAATTAAGAACCAAATCAACAAAAACAAAATCGATTGAAGATGAAATTCAACGCGATACCTACCTCTAGTTGCTCAAAATAGAAATAACTAAACCCTAACACTGAATGAAGCTAGAACAAAATGGAAAACCCCTGGATCTGAGATCAATTTCTGAAATCGAGTGTCAGTGAACTGACAAAAAAGGAAAATAGAAGAAAGAAGACGCACGGGAAGGAGCGTAGCTTAATGCCGATTCGAACCAGAGCTCCGCTCGCTGTTTCTCATCCTTCGTATCTCCGTTTAGGAAATCATACCACCGTGGCGCCTTGAACTCGTAACTCTCGTCTATCACCGTCGTCACATCCCTGACATTTTGCTCCTCCGCCAGATCCATTATCTCTCTCGCGCGCCAGAGAAACTAGGGCTATTTCGTACTGAAAATTTTAGTGGGAAGCAACTGAAGGTTATTATAAACTTGTTAATATCTCAACGGTCAAAAACACTTTATTGAGCAATGAGAGAGAGAGAGTAGTAATGTGTGCAGAGACTCTCAACGGCCATTTTTGCCTATGTCTCCGTCTCCTGTCTCTAACGGCTATTTTCACGCTCCCAACAAACGGTGTCGTTTCAGCCTTCCCCTTTAACTCACTGAAACGCAGTCGTTTAGCCTTTCATCTTTTGGTTAGATTTTTCCATAGGTTTGTTGAAATTTTGTGTATAGGGATATTATGAATTCAAATCGTTTATATTAATTACCGTTAAAAACACACAAAAAAATCGTTTATATTAATTTTTTCGTTTTTTTTTTTACATTCCGATCACTTCGTTTCTTTTGTCGTCAATAAATTCACATTAATAATATTTTTTTAAAATCAAATAAAATTATGATGAAAAAAACTTTAATTGGTTAGAAAAAAAAGTTATAGCAATTTGATTTATTGTGTATTAAATTTGAGAGTAACAATTTGTTTATGTCAAACTTTGTTTTCATCTTATGTTCTAATAAAATTATTATTAATTACGATATGATAATATTTTCTTCAAAAATTCAACAATTAAATATATAAAATAAAATATGCTGTTAATTAACACAGAACAATCCTGCTCTACAACACTCAATTTGTATTGTTTTCATAATTAATATATACGTATATGATGACCCAACCATTATAACACTATAAAGTTTTCATGAAATAAACATGAACCCTTAATATTAGTCTACATATAATATCTTATATATATGCACACACACTATTAAACTAACATTTACAAGTTTCATATACATTAAAAATTAACAAAATGCATATGCATACGACAACAATAGTTGCAATTTCACTAATATTAATCATTATTTCTAACGATAATTCAAAAATATTTATTCAAGTTAATTCATTTATACCATTTTGTCAATACGCATACGATTATTTTCCATATTGTTTAGAATTTCTCACGGCTTATTATTATAAACCCGATAAAAAATGTTGTGATCACATTACAAAACTCAACATTATAGCCAATCACAAAAGAGAGAATCCAAGACTTTTGTGTGGTTGCATCGAAGCAATGACAAGAGGTATTTCTAATCTTTTTTGTGTAATATAAAAATAAATATTGGTTATATTTTTAAACCAAATTTGAAAAAAAATTTAAGATTTTTTTTGAAATGTATATTTTTTTGTTTGTTGAATTTAGGTACTACACCACCAATATTGGCTGATAAAATTCAAGAGCTGCCGTTTCTTTGTAATACACATCTCAGTTTTCCGATCTCATCTAGCATGGATTGCTCCACGTAATTAATAATTAAATCAATTAATTAGTAATTTATATAAAATTAAAATTATGATTTAATCATTAATATTTTAATGGTTTTTATATGCAGGATCGACGTATAGAGGCTTGAGAGTGGCTAATTGGTTTTGGTTAAGTTTTTAATAGTTGAAAAAAAGAATATGATAATCTGGATATATAATGATCTAGTTTTGATAAACTAATTTATATTTCATAGTTATTAAAATATCAGGTTTTGATAAATTATTTGTACAATAACTTATTAATTACGTTACTACTTCATAGTTATTTTTTTTTTCAATAATCACATATACGTAAATTCATGATTCATGTTTAATTATTATGTCTGTCATTCCCCTAATTTCATAATATTAAATAATGCCATTTAACTATTTCGCATTAAATATATTATATGTAGATATATAATTTGAAAAAATGAGTAGATCTAGTAATAAATATGGTCGACATTGGTTAATTTATTACGATGAATCTTGAGTATTAATTATTGATTCTATCAAAAATTAATTTTAAAACAGTTTATTATTCTATATTTTTAAATTATACTGTACTATTCAATTATTAGATTACCATAACAGTACTCTATATATATACTACTATAAAACTACAAAAAAAAGAAGATGATTTAGCAAATAATCTGATTCATTTGTATCGTAAGAATAAAAATAAAACAAATATTCATAAGAACATAGCAATATCAATTTAAATTTCGCTACTGTTTTTAGTAATGATTATTCGTTTGTATTATTTTATCAATAATTAAATTTAGTAATATAATTTAAATTCAGTTTGCGAGATAGAAACGAAAACCTATCAATAATTTTTTTTATAAACTAGACAAAAGAGATTTATGAAATAAATGACAACTATATGCATTAAATATTAAATAAAATAGTTGAAAGAAGTTAAAGAGAATATAAAACGAAAGTATCTTTGTTTCATTACAAGCCACGTAAGCAATATAGAAGTCGACACTTGTTCACACATCAAACCCTCTTAACCATTCAAAACAGTTTAATATATACTAAAAAAATGCATGTCTATTATATAGTAAAATTTTATATATTCCAATATTTATTTAGTATTATTATATCGAGTAAATACATTTCTGTGTTGCAAAGTTTCCTTTTTTCTGTTTCCCCTTTGCAAAGTTTCCTAGAACCACCCCTATATCATTAAATTATATTTTAATATTTTAAGTGAAAATACGTTAGAAAACAAATGTAACTAAATTGGTTAAAACAGAATTATTTTATAACAAATGTGAAGTCAAATTATATATAAACAAAAAAATATTAATTTAATCTGGTTTTACTTTTAAATAAAATTGTTTAATATTTATCCTATTTAGTTTTTCAATTTCACGTGCAATATATATAAAAAAATAATAAAAAAAGGTTAGAGATAAAGAAACAGATGGGAAGAAGAAGAAAGGAGAGGACGACACCTCCTTCTCTTCTGCATGCCAATTCCTTCTCTCTTTTCGCCACCTATGGAGTCTCACTCTTACACCTTTCTCCATTTTTTTTTTCATTTTTAACTATTTATATATAATATATACATTTCTAACCAATTTATTCTTTTTCGATATTTTTTAACGAAATTTATCCTCAATATATTCTCATTCCTTTTGATTTTACTCGGTTTTGAAAAAAATTTATTTCCAATTTTATTTATTTTACAAGAAATCAATAATTAATATAGTTATTGAATTAAATACATTGATATATATTAAGATATAATAATTATATTTAGATCGACTCCGTATAAACCAAAACTACTTTAATAATCGTTTTTCTCATCTATAGATTTTTTTTTCAACATGGAAACATTAAATTTTTGTCTTGGTATATAATTATAACCACCCTTGTTTAACTTTATAATATAGTATTTTTATTATTATGTTCTTAATTTTGGCGTGATCTGTGACCATTCCTTCTAATATATAAATGGACCGTAACACATCTATCATTTATATCATCACACACTTATCTCTCTAAACCAAGAAAAAAATACACACTTTAGTTTCTCTCTCTATGGACGCTATATGTACGGATTCCGGCCACATCGGAAATCCAACGATGGATATTAAAGATTATTGTTACGATTCCGATTCCGATGATCCTTACGCCGGCGATCATTTTCGTATGTACGAATTTAAAATCCGACGTTGTACTCGTAGCCGTAGTCATGATTGGACTGATTGCCCTTTTGCTCATCCCGGTGAAAAAGCTCGTCGTCGTGATCCTCGGAGATTTCAATATACCGGCGAAGTTTGCCCGGAGTATCGCCGCTCCGGTGATTGTACACGTGGCGATGAATGTGGATTCGCTCATGGTGTTTTTGAGTGTTGGCTACATCCTTCTCGTTATCGTACTGAAGCTTGTAAAGATGGAAAACATTGTAAAAGAAAAGTTTGTTTTTTTGCTCATTCGCCACGTCAGCTTAGACTTCTTCCACCGGAAAATACTCTTTCCGTCGCCGGAGCCGGAGTAGGAGGAGGAGGTTGTGGAAATTTGATTGGTAATAAGAGTAATCGATGTTGTTTGTTTTGTTGTAATTCTCCGACGAGTACTCTTCTTGGTTTATCACATCTTTCGAGATCACCGTCGGTGTCTCCACCTATGTCTCCGGCGAATAAAGTCGCCGCCTTTTCTCGATTAAGTCGACGCGCCGCCGCTGCTTCAGCTTGTGGATCGGTGGCGTATAAGGATGTGTTGAATGAGTTGATTTGTTCTTTGGATTCGGTTAGTTTGAATGAAGCATTAGCGGCGGCGGCGGTGGCTTCTTCGTCTTCTCCGGTGACTGTACCGGTTTCCACGGCGGCGCGTCGTGTTCCGTGGCTTTCAGGAGAGAAAGATTTTCAACAAAAACAGAGTTGTTTACAATTTGGTCTTTCACCTTCTAGTTCGAGTTATCTTAATGTTCAGCCACCGCCGGCGAGTTTTTTCAGCGATGAGTTTACACCACGCGGTGGTCGGATTAGTGATTTCACGGCGGCTGCTACTGCAATGGCGGCTAGAGATGTTAAGAATAGTTTTGAAGTTGGTTCTGGTGGTGATCCTGATCTTGGATGGGTTAATGATCTCTTGACTTAAATGTGCACCGTCGGAGATGTTGCCGGACGGGAAGGAATATACGGCGGAGGAATTATTACGGTGGCGGATGCAAGACATTGTTGTTTAAAATTGATTTTAAAGATTTTTAATTTTTACAATTATTCATGAGAGGGGTTAATTAAAGTCTGTACTATGGTCGCTCTTTTTTTTAATTTTATTTTGTTTTTAAATAATGAATTAATAAGTTTTAAAGAAGAGAGATTTGATCTCTTGGGACTTGTAATATTTACTATTGGGATCGAATTTCTATGTAATGTTTACTTCTAAATATTCCGTTTCATAAAATGTAATTGTATATTAGTACTATATTGTTTAATGTTTGATCTGATTATGTGATTTTTGTACTATTTTTTAAATTATTTTTTGTACGAATATAATCTCTTAAATAAGTAACTCTGAAGAGTACTTACTAATTTAGTGACAAGTACCATTATTTGTTAGGTTTTCGTTGATTGTGGGGGCAAATATGTTTTTCTATTTAATTTTGTTTCATAGAAATTAATTTTTATGTATACAAAACATACGGATCAAACGATTTCTATCTATTAAAGAATACTCCTCTATCGTATATGGATAAAAAAAAATGAAAATTTCAGTATTTAAGAATATTTTGGTATATCATTAATAGACTTAAATGTTGAGTAATATTATAATAAAAAATTGGATAATATAATATCTCCCCACTCCGAGAGCACTTTGTTTCCTAGGAGACATACTTATCTAAGCGACAGCTGTAACATTGTGCAGGGATTGTGCTCATTACACACACATATATACACATATATAAGTGTGTATGTACATGTGGGTCATGTGGATGTATTGTGTATATGAATGATGTATATAAATAGAGAAACATGATAAGAAATATACAAAAGTGAAGTGTGTCGGAGTGTGGTGGTGTCACATGGACCGCATGACCCACCAATTACTTACTTCCATTCTCTACTCCTCTCATATATATGTCTCTTCTTACTATAGTACCATTTACATAATATTATACATATATAATATGATGTTGGAGAAAGTACTAGTGGACCAATGTAACACCATAAAATGGAATGGACCCAATATGAGTTTTTATTTATTTAGATCGTATATTATGGTACATGGAACTCTAACCATATTTTCTTTTTTTAGTTCTTTGGTACATGCATGTATTAACTTACCCATCATTTTCTTCAATATATTAAATATGAAAAATTTAGCTTATTATTGTGGGGGCAAATATCATTTGGGTCCATATATATAATTTTTAGGACCATATATTATTCGAAATTATACATCACTGACATTCTAATATAATAATAATATTATATTATATTCATGCCTTCAACTGATTTTATATTCATCCTCATTTCTTGTGAATCTCTAATTAGGGTTTTATTTTGGGCTTTTCCTGATTTTTGGTGCAGAGTTTGGTTATGGGCCTGCGTTTGGGCCCTTGATTTTGAGCCCAATTTGGAAGTTAACACACCCAGTTGGAAAAAGTAATAACACGTTTTAATTATATTAATACTATGGATTAAGAAAATACTTTAATTAAATTTTGGGATTATTTAAACGACGACTGTATGATTAGAATAGCCTGTTAAATGTTAATAATTAAATCGTAACAGATAACGACGATCAAGTGGTTATCTTCTTCCTCTACGTCTCTGCGTGAGGCTTTGCTTGTGGCTTTGTGCATCTGACGAATTGAATTCTACTTCTTTTGCAAGAGGGGAAACCCTAATTTAGAGAGCATGTGGGGATCGGGAGGTAAATATTACTGGCGAAAGAGGAACAACGGAGGTAGCGAAGGGATTGTGGTTGCGTTCGCTTGGATGTCCAGCGATGAACGCAATCTTAAGAACCATGTCAATCTCTATTCCTCGCTTCTATGGGATTCCCTCATCTGCCACTCTCAATTTCTCAACATGTTTGTTCTCCTTCTAACACCTCTTTCTCTCGTTTTTGATGTCTATTTTGTTAGAATTCTGGTTAAACTGGAGAAATCACTTGATTTCGAGACCCGTTGAATTGATTTTAGAGCCATATTTGAATTCTCACTTGATAAATGTTGATTTTTCGTTAGGTTTCTCCCGGATAAAGCTGCGGAGTTAGCTTCTAGTGTTGTCTCTGAACTTGTGAAGGTAAAGGTTAATTTACATAGGAAGTGTGGATATGATTTGATGCTGTGAAAACTTGATGGTTTGCTACATAAAATGATCTCAGAGAGGCTCTGGTTTTGATGATGATATTTAGGAGCTCAAAGCAAAGCCACTTCCTGTAGTGTTTGCTTCCTTCTCAGGCGGTCCTAATGCTTGTATGTATAAGGTTCTTCAAGTAAGGTTTCACTTTATTTCTGCGTTTGAAACGATTCCATTCTTCTGAATTCAAAAGATCACGGCCAATATAGCATACTAAGATCATTGTTTTGCATATATTTCTGCAGATACTTGAAGGAATATGCGAAACAGGGATAAATCAGGTATTGTTTCATTCTTGTTATGATAAGATCTGTCTTTAGTGAAGATTCTAGGAGAATTCTTGTAATAGTTTCTTGGTTTTGATCTCAATGTTCAGGATGATTGTAGATTAGTTAGAGACTGCATCTCAGGGTTTATCTATGACTCATGTCCTGTGGATTTCACCAGCGACTTAGGAGCTCGATTAGCAGTTCATCCAACAACGCTCAAAATGTCTAATCCACCTAAACCATTTGTATGGGCAGCAAATGGTATTGCTTCCAGTCTCGATTATCTTTTCCTCAACAGATTTGAATCACAGCGAGCCGAGTTCTGGCAGACACTTTACTCTACTATAGTAAGCCATATAGCATATTATAAATGGTCCAAACTGTTCTTGTTTTTATCTCTGTTTTCTCATTAATTTCTCGATTCTTTGGTGTAGACCATGGGAGCACCTTATCTCATTCTATGTTCTGAAAACGATGACCTCGCTCCTTATCGGACAATACACAATTTCACCACTCGTATTCAAGAACTAGGAGGAAACATAAAACTCGTGAAATGGAACAACTCCCCTCATGTTGGTTAGCATTAATCATGAAAACTTGTGATGTTCTTTCTCCTGTTTTTCTAACCTTTATCAGTTAACATAGTACTGGTGTTCGTATGATGATCCCACCAGGTCATTATCGTTATAACCAAGTTGACTATAAGGCTGCTGTATCTGAGCTCTTATCAAAAGCATCATCGGTTTACTTACAGAAAACAAGAAGTCAAGAACCAACGAGAGCTACAGAAGAATTATCACATTCTACTGATGAGATAACAGAGCGGTTTCAAAGGCTGGGGAAATCAACGTCTGGTCTAAACCGGAGTTTCAACGGAACACCACTTATCACAACCGATCATTTCTTCGTGCCTAACATGGTAGGTTACTATGTTGGCAGTGATGGCAGCTCTGTGCGAAATGAACAAAAGGAAGATTTGATTCGTTTGCCTAGTACTCAAACCGAAGATGCGGTTAACACCAATGGAGTTCTTGGTCAGATCCTGTTCGACGTTTATATACCAAAGAATGTTGAAGACTGGGATTTAAAGTTGCCGGAAAGTGAACGTTCTAAGCGGAAACCGTCTGCGTTTAATGGGGTAAGGTTTATACGTAGATCAAGATTATAACATATGATGAGTTTACTTTTGTAAGTACTCATTTGTTTTTTCTTGAATATGTGCCGTTGTAGAGGAATTACATTGGTTTCCTCGTAAAGACCCAATAAATTAAAGAAATAAAAGATGTATTTTCCACCATTGATGTCATCTGTTAGCACACAGACTACTTGTAGATCCTTCAAACAAGTTCCTAAAGGCAGTTTCCATTGTTGTTTGATCCCTTGAAGGCACTCGAGATATCCCCCAAACAAATTCTCAGAGATAAAATATCTTTTCCATTTTTTATTCTTGAAGACTACTTTAGATCGATTTTTTCAAGCAAATTCCCAATAATCCCCCTCAGACTACTTTAGATCGGTTTTTGTTCCCAGTTTTTGTTTCCCCATTTTTGATCCATCAACGCTGTTTCAGATCCCTTAAAGCAAGTTTCGAATACTTTTGATCTTCTCCGACAACAACCGTAGATCCCTCAAGCAATTGCCCAAGACATACCATACCCACCATTGATCTCTCGAGGCTACTAATTTAGACCCTTCGTGCAAATTCCCAGGGACAATTTTCCCACATTTGTTTTCCTCAGACTACTTTAGATCCTTCCTACAAGTTTCCCATTTTAATCCCTCAAGCTTACTTTAAATCTCTCAGACACTTTTTCCACTTTTATTCCTCTTCAACTGCTATAAGCTCCTTCAAAAACTGGTTCTTTGGGATAATTTTCCCACTTTTGATCCATCAATGCTACTACTTTAGATCTTTGGGGCAAATTTCAAGGACAATTTTCCCATTTGGTTTAATCACTCAAGGCTACTCTTTTAGATCCTTCAAGCACTTTTCAAGGGACAATTTTACCATTTTTGATCCACAATTTTCCCACTTTTAATGACAGGGACAATTTCCCCACTTTTTAATCTCATACTCGAATCTCGATCTCTTAATTAGGAAATTCCGAGAAACCGTACTCCAACAAGTTGTCAAGTTTCATCCTTCAGACAATCAATTTTCATCCTTTTAATCCCTTAGGCTCTTCTCTACCACATTTGGTCTACCTTGTCTTCATTGGGGAGGAGAGAAACCTTCCAGCCAAATTTCAAACCAGAGAAAAAAAAAACTAGTGAGTGCAATAACGAAGAGCGTTGGACAATAAATAATTAATGCAAATTTCAAACTAGTGAGTACATTAACTATTTTTTTTTGACGAAAGTAATTAATGTATTTCGTCAAAAAAAAAAAAATAGTTAATATATTTGGTTAAACAAAAAGGAAAGTAATTAATGTATTTGCTTAAAAAAACGTAATTAATGTATTTGCTTTACAAAAAGGAAAGAAATTAATGTAACGGTAGAATGACAGCTGGTGCTAAGTTAGTAACAGCGGTACTCAACACATAAACTTAACGGTTATATAAAAGTTGAATTCATTAATGTTTAGTAACGGTCATTTTTTTTTCTCTATAGTAACGATCCTTTATTTACAGCTTGATTTATTCAAAGAGATAAAAAGGTCATGAAATGAAAACAATTGAAATTGCATTAATTATTTATGGGCCTTTAAATTCGCTGTATTAGTGTATTATGTTTGATTATATGGGCCTTGAAATTTCTTATCTATATAAAGATACATGAATCCATTGCGTAAATTTAATTTTTATTTATTTAACTAAGAACACTTATATTCATATAGATACAATAGTTTAACTCATTTTCCTTTGAAATGCACGTTTTATAGAATAAATCAATTTTACTGTTTAAGATACTTGACTGTTTTTTTTTTTCAATTCTTGACTGTTAATAATTATAAATCAAAGACTATTTCTAGAGTAATTAAAGTAAGTTATATACAATCTGTTTTGTCTCTTTCTTTCTTCCTTTTTCTTGTTGTCTTCATGATCTTACTTTACTCTTCGTGTATTCAAGAAAAATAAATAAAAACTACTGCAGAAAAATTGTATATATCCTTTGTCATCTCTGCTGTTTCTGGACTGCAACTGGGGATTGCACCTTCAGTTAAAACGTCGTCGTACTGTAAAAACAGAAAAGGAACAAGAGTACCTGAGGGAAGAGGACTAAAGACATAAGAACAAGTCCTTACTCCTTTAGTTGTCTTTGCAGTTTCTAGAATAGCCAGAAGATAATCTTGACGGTGACTGAAAAAACTCAAACGGAGTTCCAGGACCAAAGGAGCGTCTAGTTGCGTTTGGAGATTCTGATAATAGCGGTTCGTATACCGGATTTCTGATCTTTGATTGAGTGAGAGATAAAGGAGAGACCTCTTTTTCTATGGTCCTTGCTTGTGTTTCAATGTTTCCTAGTGTTAGTATTGGACCGCCCATACGTTCAGCTTGTTGGAGTATATTGATTTTGCTGGGTCTGTATGTGTATCGGAAGTATTTGAGTGCAAAAATAGGACCCATGCCTGCTCCAACTATGAGCTGCATAAGAGAAATAAGATCATAATGAGTTTGAAGAAACTGTTAATGGCAGATTCATAGGGGATATAACTTGTTACTTACAAACATTGTTATCCAGTAAGAAGGTTGAGAACAAAGGCGAAACATGATGGTGTACATTCCTGATGATGGAATTGAGCTGAAGAGAAAGTTTATGACGTAGAAACCGATAAGATTTCCCCAAATTGATAAATGTTGCAACACCGTGAAGGAACTGCATTAATGGGGGAAAAAATTCAGAGAATTTTAGCCAAGTTTCGTGAAAATGGGCATTTCAATGTATAGTATAGATGCGTGGGTGCGGCAAAGGGAAAAAGTATTGTACTTGGTTTCTTGAGCAACAACAAAAGCTTGTAGCCATATGCATCCAGAGAGAGCTACCATTCCAAGCTCTTCCATTTCACTTTTCTCATAAGCATATGCGTGAATGGTTATTACAAATACAACAATCGCCTGCACATAAATCGTAGATTCAGAGTTTTTACAAAGAATAGGAACACAAACAGTAAGAAACAAGAGAAAAATAATTTTAGGCATTTACTGACATGAAAGAGGGACCGGCCAAACCAACCCGCAAATGTGCTTGGATTGAGAAGCCTGAATTCAAGGAATGTTTGAAATTAACAGATATGCTTGAATGCACGAAGAGAGAATATATTTCCGTAAGAACTCTGAATGAAATCAAAGCAGATATAGGCGGAGAAAAACCAAGCAATGATGGCATACCTTCCGGCTTGGCAGTAGAACAGAATCTGAGGATGTTGCATTACTGATGCTTCACTAAGGTCTTTATCAATTACGCTAACAAGAACAGGAATACTAGTGTAGAAAACGTTATAAGCCATCAAGCTAACCGAGTTAAACAGACTGGTTCCAGAAACGCCTGAAATAAACGAGAAGCTGTGTAGGTTCTAATGTCAGCATTTGAGTGACGACTTATATGCTATCAGATTTAGACATATATGAGGAGACAGAACTTACAAAATCTGGATGAAGCATATCAACAATGATTTGTAGAAGGAGTACTGTGACAAAAATGCTGTCCGGTTATATGAATACCTCCCATGCACAAGTATCAATCTTTTCAGAAATTTGAATCCTGCAATCAAAGATTAATCCATCAAGAACCAGTAAGATCCAGTTATCAAGTGTAAAGAATGGTCCAGTTAAAGTAGAGCTAGACATATCCATCTGTGTAAATATAAAGGAATCACTATCACGACTAATATTCTTACTTCCTATGCTATAGTCTGCAGCTCTGGCTGCCTGCAGGCCTTCTCTTCCACTAATGCCGACCCCAATATCAGCTTGCTGTATCATTCTTACATCGTTCCCTCCATCACCAATTGCCAGGGTTCGATAATCGCAGGATTTCAAGATTTCAACTAGCTGTAAAGTCAAGGAAGAGGTTAAATATAGCATCAAATAAGTAGCGCATTAAAAGTTTACTTGGCAACAAAATATTAAAAACTAAAAGAAATGTAATCGGAAACACCGGTACCTGAGCTTTTTGTGAAGGTGTGACACGGCAACATATGGCTGTCCTAGAAAGTATAGCTAATTCAACAAAATCTTTACGATGGTGCTTTAGAGCAATTTCTAGGGCCCAGCCGTCAATAACAAATGCCACGTCCTGTTGAACACGTAAGGCGTACGACACATAATATATATTAGAATCCATGAGATTGAAAATCGCTCAAAGGATGCAAAACTTCAACAATTCAGCTCAGAACGTGAACCTTAGGCTCTGAAGCCGTAATTCGCATAGTAAGCAAAACCCTCTCCAGACTTCTACTAACTTCTTCTTCAGTTTTTCCATCAATCAGCAGAAGTTGACCTTTAGGTTCTGATTTAAACATGATTATTGTAGAATAGCAAGATAAGTAGCAATAGACAAAGCTTTCTAACACCATTAACAACGAAAGGAGATGACCCCAACTCACCTGGTGAAATAAAATTACAAGAAAGAGCGATCTGTATAGCTGTATTCTGCTTATCTCCTGTAAGCATCCAAAAGTTTATCCCTGCTTTTCTAAGTGTTTCGATTGTCTCTGGTACACCATCCTAAATAATTCAGGAAATATAAGAAAGCCCCCTCTTGAGTATAAGATGTTGTATTACATTGTAAATCTGTCAATGTCCTGGACGTTTAAAATTTACCTGCAACCGGTCTTCTATTGCAGTAACCCCCAGAATATAAAGATCGTGTTCCAACCTTTGACAGACCTCAGCGATCCTCCACTGCATCACGAGGAAAAAAATATTTTGAGGCGAACAAAAGCAATGACCAATTGAATCATTTAAACAGTAACTTTAAACTGACCATGCTAATAGTTATTTAGAGTGAACAAGATGAAAAGAGCAGAAACGTTGCATACCTCCCTATCAACCAGAACATTACTAGCCTCTTTAAACATCGCAGACCACTCTAGATACTCATCTTCTACCAGTTCACGCCAAGCCAAACACAATGTTCGGAGACCCAGTTGGGAATAATAATCTACAGCTTCACCAATTGTTCGGGTTTGCTGACCTAAAAGCATAGTAAAGAACAATTGGCCATCAACTCTGAGCACATCAGTTACAGCCTATTTCCTCTTCTCATATAGATAATAGACATGTTGACTCACCGGCACATGCATAGGGAATGATTGCTTCATCTGCCCCTTTGGACAAAAGAATGATTTTCCCATTCTGACAATCTCTCACAACCACTGACATTCTTTTCCGATCTGAAGTGAATTCAAGAATTTCCAGTACCTCATAACGAATCGTCATACCATTAGACCGGATCTCTGCATTCCAAAAGAGTAGAAATACATATGCGGAGCACTTTTTAGGTAAATATTTTTTAACAGCAAAACTGAAATCAGATGATAGTTACCTAGAAGATTGGCATTTTTGCTGACAAAGACCATATGCAACTTTGCAGCAGCAATTACAAGAGCGTCCTCATCCTGAGATTGCGCCTTGTATACAATATCTCCAGCTTTGCTATCATATGGAAGCCATAAAGACCATAATAAATGAGTATTCTCAGCAAAACGATTATATAAAGGCCTACATATTCTGTTTGCCAGGACATAAATACTATATAATTCAGTCAGCTCAAATGAGTATCTATTATATCTGAAGTTATTTTTATATGCTTGACTGACAAATAGATTATATGAAGTCTCTGAAAAAGAAATCAAGCCGTTGACATTTACCTCTGCACGGGTATAACTGTATTGCAGATGGCCATAACTGTCAGAAATCGTATGACATCTGGAGAGCCACTGTCAATAGCATTAAGCAGCTGTGCATCTGATCAGAAAGACAAATAAAGATAAGTAAGAACAACAATCAATTAACGCTGACTCGTTATGCAGGAAGTAAGGTATAAAATTTAAAAGAAAGCCACTGGGTGAGCGCAAATATGACTACAAAATACACAAGGACAATTGAATTTTGAACCTTTTAAAGCATCGCCATTCTCATTCCCATAAAATTTTCCGGCAACACAACATCTTCTAAATATCATCTTGTTGTCGGTCAGGGTCCCAGTTTTGTCAGTTAATATGTACTCGACTTGCCCAAGGTCCTCGCTTATTGCTGTGCTGCCACACACAAACGGCCACATAAAGCAAAAGAATTATGTAATGGGTGTATTCATAGCGCGTGAACCTGAGTTAGTCTGCCTCTATCCTAAACTTACTTTGCTGCATAAGATGCTGTCCCGGTCTCTTGATCTATCATCTCCACATCCCATTCTATAAATTTTGCATAAAGACCTTTAACAAGATCTAAAGATACCTGCCACGTTACACTAATCAGATGTTTAGCAGAAACTAGCATGTCAAATTTATGTGAGGTACGTTATATCAGAACATCAAGGTTGTTCATACAAGATAAACATTAAACCGCGATTTGCAATCCATTATCTCTTTCATGTGCCAAAGCGTCACTTAATGGATTACTTATGCCAGAGTTCCAGCGTAATATATAGCAAGGAAGTTAAAACTACCTTAATGGAGATGGGTATCATGATGGAGCATAGAAGCTCAAACCGCAGAGGGATTACAAGCAGCTCATACCAGGGGGCTTTCTCTGGATACTGTACATACCATTGCTGAAAAGAAAACAAATTCATATATCTGAGAACTCCCCAAATCATACAAAAACAAGGGCGAGAGATGATTATGGACATGACATTGTACGAGGTTAGGCAGGAATCCAACCTTCCTTGCTTCGGTATCTTTCCAAACATTTCCAGCTACGCCTAGCACCATAACAACGACGATTTGGAAAACGAATATTGCTCCAGTCAGTTTATCGATCATTGCATCCATTGCAGTAAGCTTCGGCTCAGCTATACCCCTACTCATACCAAGCTTAGTTTGGTTACCTATTCAAGCAGAAATAACAAAAAAGTATTTATCAACATCAATTAAAATCATAGGATGGACCAGAAATATTCAGAATGCATGGTACTGAAAATAAGAAACCTACTTCAATCCCCCAAAAAAACCAATGACGAATAATAAATATATTACCCGTATAGACAGATACTCCACAAGCCCACTCCGTATTTCTCAAGTAACAGGACTGGAGAAGAGTATTTTTTATGGTTAAAGAACAGACGTCATTGTCAATAAATGGTGGAAATAAGCGCATGTTTGCATCAAATCTTCGAATATCCTTATCTGGAATAGGACATTCAATCACACCCTGATAACATAGATAGAATAGTATGAAATTTACTGCAACATGGAAAATCAGGAAGGGTATAATTTATTTACAAGACGCCTTACTTTAATTTTGTGTAGCAGTTCTGAATCAATTCCCACGCATGCTGAGGGTATGACTCTTGTTTTTAGATCAGTTTCACCATCTAGTGCAGCAGTCTGCATGTGCGAAACAACTTATTAGGCATTTTAAAGTACTCACGTAAAGTCAGCAGCATCATGCTGGAAACTAACTTGTAGCATATACCAATCACATGCAAGATTGGAAGTCTACCTCTACATAGCAAATCCCCTGTGAATCAGAGGTACCAAGCAAAACTAGATCGCAAGGAACTTCATCATTCTCGCGCAACCAGACAATATTGCCAACCTGAATGTCCTGTGCTTGGATCTACAAGCAAAACACTAGTACAATTAAACCAAAGTATCACAAGAAAAAACTTGCCAGTTTCTTTTTGGCAAAAATAATTCATACATGCTTCTTGATGCCTTGTTTCACGACCCAAACTTCTTTCTCATTTGCTTTCTTATCTGAAAGATACCTATGGTAATCATCCCAAGCTTCTTTGGAAGCGGAGACCGCAAATATGAATATTAACGGACCCCATGTACTGGCAGGATTTACAGGAGTGATAAGGGACCATAGTTGAAGGCAGGCAATCAACAAGAAATACTGGTTCATAAACCGGCTGAAAAAGGGAGACATAAAAGCACGATCAGAGGAAAGAAATGAGAGAAACAAAGTATATTATAAACATAAAAACGAATCATCACCTGAATTGCTCCCATAAATTTTTTGGAAGAAAATTCCACAGCGTATACTTTCTGTTAGATACACGGTTATCACAACAAAGCTCTTTTGAAGCTTCATCATCGTTAATGTAAACAAAACGTTTCATGGTTATCTGCTTGGAAGCAAAAATTTCCTCTACAATTTCATCTTTAGAGCTCGCGGGACTGACTGTGGTCTAAGTACATAACCTGCAGAAATGGAAAGCTTGATCTGAACTGAACAGGTGGTGGTTTAGCGATATGAGTCAAACGCTAATGCCGAAGAAAAACCAGCTGATAGCCACATTGCACATAAATCGACAAATCATGTTCAGTTACAGAAATATGTAGGGACAACGAAAAAGACAGGTGTACTCAGAATTATATGTATTGATTGAGATGATGCATAAGAAGAAGCTTAAGAGTACGAAATAACAAACTCAGCTAAACTGAAGATGAACAACGATAAACCTCATCGTCAAGACGCAAAACCCACAAGGAAACAGTGATTATCCCCAATTAAGACGATCGAATCAACATCAAACAGCAGAGATCTACGAAGATCGTAATTCAAATCTGATCAAAATCGATACATCTAGATCGGGAAAAAAACCTCAAGAACATCGAGTTAATTTTGATAATTCGAGTAACCTCGCTAAATTACCATACTTGAATAAGAAGAAGAAGAAGAACAAAAGAACTTCAAATGCAAACACGATAGAGTATTAGAGCGATACGTTACCTTCTCTACCGATCTAGCGTAGCTCGATTTTCACCGGAGTTAGTATTCCTTGCCTTTTGTTCCGCTCTGTTCATTAACGGCGAAGAAAGGGGAGGTAGTGATCCACAGCGACGTTGCGTACGTTGACTGCCGTGGAAATAGGGCCCATAATTGAATTATCTCTGCCGTTTATGTTGATTTAAGAGACACTACTTCTCGTTTTCCCCTTCAGAAAACGACAGGTTGTTTATATCCCGAAGACAGACGTATTAAAAAATAAAAACGTGTGAAGCGAGATCTTGATACACTCAATATTCTCCGCATATACCTCTTTTGTGCAATACAGCCCTATATATATTTATCTTCTATGGAAAACAATGACATTTTTATAATAGACCTTCAAAAACATCAATTGAAGTAATTATGGGCCTTAGTAAAGCCCAATTCTTAAGCCCATCAAGATAACAACGATTCATTTATATTTTAAATTTATATATAATTATATGTTGTAATTGAATTTAAATATTTTCAAATATATATCGACTTTGTTACATATAGTTTGATTAATTGTGTGAAATATAATGGAGCCGTTGCGAATAATTAAGCAAATAATATAAACGATTAATTTTAAATAAATTAGAGTCATTGCAGCTTAGTCATCCTCGTTTAAAAACAACGACTAGAATAACGACTATATTTTTATAGCCGTTAGAGAGGAGAAGCATCTCTGCTTTAGCTCAGTTAAAGTTATTGCTTATAAATAAAGAGAGATCGACGCTCTTCTTCTTTGTTCGACAACAACACAATCTTTCTCTTCTTTTTTTTCTCCCATACAATCTTTCTTTTATGCTCTCTACATTAATGGTTTCTCAAACTACCATTTTTTTTTATTAGTTCTCTTTGAGTCGATTCTTTGAAGAGATGAATAGCAGAAACAGAGTGGATATGAGATATGAGAACAAACAAGGTACTCTGATTATTATGTGATTCAAGCACGTTTCAGTTTCGTCTTTTGTTGTGTTCAAGTGAATCTTATAAATCTTTTGTTTTTTTTCTAATTCTGATTAAAGAATCTATTATTCGTACACGTACTACACTGTAAAGCTATATATTATTGCTCTTGTTTTAGTTTTTTGATTGAGAAATAAAGATGTTTTTGTAACAAGTGAATCTATTGATGGGTTATTAGTATTTACATGTATGCTTCTTATACTCACTTGTTTATGTCTCTTTAAAGACTACGATTCAAAAGCACCTTTTTTTTGTATAGTTTTCTGGTTTTTGGGAATAAAAGAATTCAGTTTTACACTAGCAAATGGATGTGTACTCTTTTTTGTAGTGTTTATTTTTTAATTATAGAGATATGATTTTTAACTGTATATGATGATAGATTGTGGGAATGTAGGCAACAACGTTCTACGAAAGGATTAGTGAAAGTGAAGATGATGATCTTGAAGACCTATATACCAAAGGTAAAATATATCTCTCATTTTATTTATTTACAATTATGTGGTTTTTTTCTAACTCTATGTTGTATTTTTTTTGTGTTTGTAGGACACCCCTAGGGGGGTACGTACCCGAGGGGGGTACGTACCCGA
>KE153499.1:456634-470300 GCA_000411095.1 Aethionema arabicum
AAGTTGGATGACCCCACACGTGTAAAGGCCTAAACTGGCCGTGCATTAACGGTGTCACGTGCGGTGGATAGCCTAAGGCAGGAGCCATCCATGCCTTCTTTCCTCCTCCACCTCCTCCTCCGCTCGCCACCGCTGCATGTCGCCGGAGATTCCAGCTCGCCGCTTCAGCTTCACGCGCTAGTAAATGTTTCCGATGTGACCTATATTTCTATCATTAGGACCACACAAAAAAAAACACAAAATATTAAGTACACAATCCAATAAGTAATTAAAATACTTAATTTATTTAATTTAATTTTAAAAATCTGAATATAATAATACCTGGAGATGGCTAGCGACGTTGTGACGAGTTAGAGATTTAACGTTCATAATTTCCAAAATCCGTGACGGCACCGCCTTGTCTACTCCTAATTGCTCCACCGCTTGTACAAATTTCCGATGTAAATCCGGCGTCCAATCCACCTAATTTTCCACCGTTTAAAAAAAAATTCAATTATTTTAATTTTTTTATACTTAATGATGAATAAATTAAATCTTTAATAATTGTACCTTTGGTTTTTTCTTTATTTCATTATCATCGGATTTAATAGAATTTTTATTTTTCTTCCCTTTATGTTTCCCTCTACGCACCGTTTTAACTATTCTCCCATCACCACCACTATCATCTTCGCCGCTTGAAACACCGGATTTACATCCACCGTCTCTCTCCGATGTCTCTGAAGCCGCCGACATATTCCCCTCAGTTTCCTGTTCTTCATCTCTTCCAGATCCGCCGGAATATTCCCCGAGAATCTCCGAATCAATCTCCAAATCCGGCAACACATCATCATCAAATCCAACAAAAAGATCATCATAGTAATCAATTCCTTCTAGAAGATCAAGACTGTTTTCATCACCGACGTTGGTGAAATCCGGTAAATCCTCCGTCGTGAAATCGACGAAATTCGTCGCCATATCATCGATTTTGGGATTAAAAATAAGTGGAGACACAGTTAACATCTCAAATCGGAATTTGGAGTTAAAAAATTTCAAATTCAGAGAAACAGAGTGAAATGAAATCAGTGAAGAGTAAATATGTCTATATATATATGTGTGTGTATGTAGCAATGTATGTATAGATATAGATGGTTCCAAGGTTTTGTATAAATTGTTTAAAATCCCTAAAACTCCATATATATGTGTTGGTATATGACAAGAAAAAAAAAGTTGTGGTTGAGCTTCAAGTGATATATAAAGATTTTTTTTATTTTATATAAAATATAATTATTTAATTTTCTCATATATATTAATATGATAAAAGAATCTATTGTTATTATCCACGGCCAATTTGAGCACACACTTATTTTTATTGGTTTTATTACAATATATGTTTTGATTCAATTATTAAAAGATTTAGTACAAATTAATAGTACAAAACTATTTAATTATTCAGCAAAAGCTATTTGTTAATAGGACAGTGATGTCAGTAAACATGTCTATTTAATTCCACTTTCGGATATCTTTGAATAATTGAAAATCAATAAAGTAAAATAAAAGGTTGGATTTAATTAAGGAAATTTAAATTGATAATGTTATTTTATAATGTTAAGTTTTTCTGTTTATAGTAAACATTTTATTTTATTTCAGTGAAAACTGTTCCATGTACTTATAATAATATTAATTTCAAGGTGAGATATCAACCACATCTTTTTTTATTTTGTAGTTTTAATTATTTATATATAGATTTTTTGTCAAACATATATATATATATATATATATGAGAAATTGGTTGTTTTACACATTTAAAAAGTTTTTTTTAGTTTTTGAGACCCATAGACATTTGGGTTAAGGGAAAGACTAAATTACCCTTCTACACATCTAGGTATCTTTTTAGTTGACCTAATGGGTTTAGGATTTCGGGTTTAGGGTTTAGGCTTTAGGGTTTAGGGTTTCAGGTTTAGGGTTTAAGGTCTCGAGTTTAGGGTTTAGGGTTTCAGTTTAGGGTTTAGGGTTTCGAGTTTAGGGTTTCAGGTTTAGGGTTTAGGGTTCCGGGTTTAGGGTAAATAAATTACAGGGCATTATCGTCATTGTTAATTATGTGGGGTCTATAAAACTAAAACTAGATTTCAAATATCTATAATACTCAAAATGCATATGAAATGTTTATTTTGCTAAATTTCCCTATATATATATATATATATTTATATTATTTTATATGTTGAGAAATGAGAAATGCAATGGAATGGGTTGGCTACATTATTGGGATTTTTTTTGTAAATTAAAATATCAATATATTGCTATGTGGACTCTAATTATTTTTGAGAATTTTAATATGTGAAAATGCCATGTCATGTTCACCTTTCACCAAAGGGCATCATTTTCATATATGAAACGTTAATATACATATATAAAAAACGAATTATTTTCAAAAACAATAATGTTTGTAAATTGGTATTTAAAAAAAAGAGAGGTCGTATTTTAAAATATTATAAATAAATTATATATTGATATTCATAGATTTATATAAAAATAAAGAGACAAAAAGATGATGGAGACGAGACGTATAAATGGACCTTCTCTCGTGAGCCACCTTTGGATAATGTGTTTTTTTAAAATATTAGTAATTTCTTATAACATATTAATTATGAGAATTATTACGAGTTGAAGTATTATTATTATAAGTTAATAAAAATTAAAGTTGTTAATTGTTCTTACGACATAGTGATGTAATAATGATGGAAATTATTGAGTACAAAACAATTTAATGTGATTGAATGAATCGCCCATCAAATCAAAATTACACTAACGCATAATAGTGTGACACATGAATTATAACATTTTTTTTGGCATTTTGGCTCTTCCTATAAAGTTTTATTATCATTTTCTTAAATAAATTTTATTTTCTTTTAAAATGATTAAATCATCATGTACCTATAAAATATGCGACATGAAAATTCCAATAATATCTATAACGGTAACTTTTTTTTCCACTAACGGTAACTTTTAAGAGACTCGAATTATGATAGCTTTTTTTACATTATATATATAATATTCCGTGTAATTAAAAATATTACACCAAAATCCACACATGTACTTAGGGGATGATTGGTAAGAGTGTTGTGAGGGCTGTTTTGGTTTTTACAGCAATAAAAGCTACAAAATCACCAATCAGACTGTATCTAAATAATTTTCCCTAAATTTTCTCCCAACCAAGTTTTTTATTTTTCTTTATAGTTTCACTAAAGTTTTAAAAGTACTTAATTTGTGACTGTTTAAAAAAATGAACTTACAGTCATGAAAAATTATAGCTAATCATTTAACAGTCTAATTTAAACAGTAACAGCTCACAGTAACAGCCACAACCAATCAACCCCTTAATGTCACGTAAATTGATCCAATAAAGTATAAATCTTTTTTTTTTTAACTCATGATGTGTAAATCATACGTTTTCTATATTTATCCATGGTATAGAATTTAATTTATTAAAATAAAAAGAATGCAAATTGCGTTATAGTGGTCGAAGATAATAAAAAGTCTTGGGGAATGTGAAATATTTTTCTTTGCAAGCGAAATTTTATATAAAAGCAGAAATATGTTGGATTTGTTCAACAAATTGCTACAATTTAATATCATATATACATAATCAAAATTGATATAGTTTTTTTAACTTCATTGATATATTATTCTGAAATGCAAAGTCTATGTCCGATCCACCATTTCAAATTCATTATATCATATTAAGTTATAATAAAAAATATTTTATACAATTTTAACTTTTGAGATCAATATTGAATTTTACACTATTTTATACGATTAGACAAGTAATATTGACTAGGGGGAAAAAGGATAAGTTATATTGACTAATTTGATTATCCACGTTTATTTAATTATCGTTTTTATTAACTGCATTATGCTAATATTTTGCGTGAATTATTGTATTATTATAATATTATACTTTGACACTTGACGTTTTTGTACTGGTTCAAAATTCTACCTCATTTTTTGTTCTGACTATTAATTTAATAATATAATAATAAGCAATTGTGCAAATCTCAAACATATAAAATAATATAAATAAAATATACAGAAAATTTTAATTATTTCACAATTATTAATGTATAGATATGATATTTATATTATAAGAGGAGGCAAAAAAATCAAGAGGTGGTCATGTTGTGATATGTGGAGAAGATAGTTTTGTCTTTCTTATGTGTCATAATTAAGAGGTGAGCAGTTCTTTGTCTGTACCTTCATTCCCAGACACGACGTCGTTTTCGCGTTCCACAATGACTCCTTTCAAATGTATAACCGTCTTTTAACGACGTTAACAAATAACGTAACAAACCTAACAGTATATATTCGCCGTTAAATAAATTAAACCGTATACCGGTTAATCCCAAACCGATTCTTAATAATTTGCTTCAATTAAACCGGTTGTGATATTTGTTAATTTCAAACGTCAGTTTTTGAATACAAAACCTAAATAAATATATATATAATGATTTCATCAGTCACTAAAACCAGGCGATGATGAAGATGTTAGATCAGGATCTTCGTATGGAAATCTTTTCCGAGCTGAATCCATGCGCATCTCATAGCGATTTCCGATTACTTTCTCATCTGAATCCTCGTTTATGTAATCTTCATCGTCATCATCAACATTTGCATCCATATTCAAATCGTGTTCTCCACCTTTGCCATTATCGTCATCTTCGTCTTCTTCGTAGTCATCGTCGTCACTATGCAAGCTAAATTCACCTCTACCTACTAGTTTACTCGATTCGCCGCCATCAAAATTATCAGCAGGAATCATCACATTGTCGTATTCTTCATCAACGAGAGGCAGCTGCACATCGTCGTAGTTATTGTACGGGAAGGATCTTCCAGAACTGCTAGCTTCTTCTCCATCGTCGTGCAATTCAGGTGTTTCGTTCCAGTCATCGTCATCTTGAAGTGCGTTTTTGGTAGATACAGTTTCGTTATGATGTGGTGCTTCGTTAGATATGCTTAACGCTCCTTTTGTTGGTCTTTTTCGACTTCTGGTACTGCGACGTCCATGTTTTCTAATGGCTGCAGGTATACGCGGTTGAGTTCTAGGTCTCAATGGTTGTTCTAATCCTTCACCGTTTGTGTTCACTGCAGCTCGTCTTCCAGCGACTGATCTGGGATTTGTTGTTACTCTTTTATCAGATTTCCTTCCGTTTCCACGGGATCGAGGACGGCCACGTCCTCTGGGTCTTCCTCGTCCAGAACTAGACACACCTAACCCTGGCTCAGTCCAATTCTCTTCCTGTGTGTAACCAACTTGTATTGGAGTCTGCAATGGTGTTTCAATCGCTACGTCATTATCTTGAACGTTTCTTAGAAAACTCGTCTCCAAACCCTAGCGTAGACAACACAAAAGAGAGAAGAGATTTTCAGATTCTGTAATTTTGAAGATCAAATACCAGAGCATAGGTGTTAGTATATACACTTACAGCGAAATCTTCAGATTCTTTGTCTTTTTGAAGATCTGTTTTCTGATCGGGTGTGTAAGTGATTGCGCTATCGAATTCAAAGAGTCTCAAAGCTACACCTCCTGTTGTTTTCGGTATCCATGGAAGTACACTTACTGGTCTACATAACTCAGAAGTAAAATTGCAGGCGATAGCTTCATTCTCTTCAGGTAAATTCAAGAGTTCAGAGGTTGTTTCGAAATCTGGAGACAAGAAATCTCTCTTTAGAGCAATCTCCAACATTGTCAGTACCTGAAAAAAGAGTTCACAGAATTAGAATATCCGAAAGATACTTGAATCGTTGCACAAGTTATAAATTACACTTCAAAACACGAACCTGATGAAGTTCGTCAGGTGACTTTGACGACAACAGCTTAAGCCCCCAAGATTTTCTTAGACTCTGTGTCCAAAAAGGTTGAAGTCCTTCTGATGGAAGTGAAGCCTGAAATGGTGAAAATGAATCACATTTCTATATAGAATACATAGATGTACAATGATCCAAAGAATGGTGAAAGACACTCACTTCAACAAGTGCTAATTGAATTTTGAGTAGTCTTATTCTAAGAGGTGACGAGACCGAGCCGCGCAAGATAAACTCAGCAACTCCTCTGGTGTTCTCTCTAAGTTGAGCCACTTGCTCAGAGAAACACAAATCATCCAACTCAGAACCACGCATCTGACCACAACCAGGACAGCGAACATCTTCGACAAAATGCAATTCAGCGCATAATCCGCATATACAGAAAAGAGGACTGCTTTTCTTTGCTCCATACTTAAACGCAGATAGCGCATCAAGATCCAGCATATTCTCCCACATCCACTTCTCAAAAGCCTGGAATCGTTGCAACACACCTCGTAGATTACTGGTGTTCTCCCCCAACTCGATCTTGAACGTTGTGGAGATCTCTTCAGCATCAGAATCCAAGCCAGCAGATGATATGGAACTACTTGTAGTGTTAAGGTTAGAACACATCCCAGGCTTCCTCCTCACTGCTTCCTTGAATGATGTCTCAATCTTCAGCAACATGAAGTGCAGATTTGATTCTCTAACACCTCGAACATCTAATGACTTCACCAGATTATCAAAACCCTGAAAAAAAAAACAGATGATTTTTAACATATATTCACAGATACACATCTTCAAATTCTGAGAAAAGTTTAACCATTTGTTCTGACCTCTTCAGAATCAATGAGCCTCCATCTGCCATCTTGAAGTTCCACAAATATCCTTCCGCAACCAGGATCACTCTGAGAAGTAGATGCTGAGAATCGCCAATAGCGATTACGCCTACGATCTTGACCCAGCGGCAATGATCTATATACATAGAGTTCTTCAGCTTTATAACCAACATAAGCTTTTAACTGTGCACGTAGCCTTTCCCGATCTGCAGTGTAGCCCTGCTGCTGATACTGCAAATTCTCCATTCCAGACACATTTTCTTGCAATTGCAAACTTGATCCTATTCCCACATTATTAACATAAGATGCATCAATCTGTGGGGCCTCCTGTGAAGAGATAGGATCTGCTGTTGCTTCTCTGCTTCTCTCAATCACAGCTGATGGACTTTCTTGAGTTCCAGGCACAGCGGTGGCGAGATGAACCCCCGGCTTAGTTACTGGATAAGAAAGATAATTCGCTCGAATCACAGATTCTTCTTTCCAACGCTTGTCAAGTTGCACTTCAGCCCACATCTGTTTCTTCAACGCACTAGCAACTTCCAAGCGTTCCTGCAAGTACACAAATTTATCATTTGTATACAATAAACAGAATCAGATTCCGTTAAAAACTGAAGAGGAGATGCAAGTAATACCTCAAGGGCGATTCGGATAGTGTTTCCTTCAATGGCAATATCAATCAGAGCTACAAGTGCATTTAAACGCTCCTCAATACTGAGATTTGAGTAATCTCCTTCAACGAGTCCATGAATCCATTGCTCCCCAAGTTTGCTTTCGTCGAAACAAGAATTGTCATCGGTTACAATGTCATCTCGTTTCTCGTCTTTTATATCCTCAGGTAACAGCTCTGGTTCAGTTTTCATGACCTTACTATCCACTTCCCCATTTTCCAATACCGGTTCGACACTGTTTACGTTTTCGGTGATTTCCTTTTTGAGATTCAAATCAGTACCTAAAACATCAACTTCTGGATCATCTCCTATTTCGCTTTCGGAATCTTCATCTCTCTCCGCATCATCCACATCTTCAACATCAGTAATACCGCTTTTGAATACACGTATTCTCTCTCTTGCTTCTGCAAATATAGCTTCAGCATCACCTGCATCTTTTCTATAGGAAGCACGTACACAGTATGTAGAAGGAGCAACTCTCTCAAAGAGTTTCGTATCTCGAGATAACGCAGCAGCAACCGAAGCTTCAGGTGTCCTACTTGTCGTTAGATCCCTCAATCCTGATTTCTTTGATCAAGAAACAAATAAAGAATGAAACAACAGTAAGAGAAGAAGAACTAAAGAAACAAGATCAAAAGAAACAAATCTTTACCTGAATCTTCTCTGCAACTTCAAGAATCGTTAAACCTTTCTCACCTTCAAGAGATAGAACGTGAAAAGCAGCAAATTTAACAGTGCCTGGAGTCAAACGATGCCGTGAACGTCTAGGGTTAGAAAGACCTCTTTCTTGCATCTTAGCAAAAGCATTCTCAGCAGTTACTCCAACCCTCAGGTTAAATATCACATTCTCAGAATTATTAGCCTACACTTGAAGAAAATTGCAAAAAAACAGAAGTCACTAATACAGTAGAAACCAAAGATCTCAAACATGTGTAGAAGCAGATAGATACCAACCAACCTCATTGTTATCATGAACCGAAGCATCTTTAATATTCGGTTTCTTCAGTTGCGGCCCCAGTCCAGCCGAGAGCGCGAGTTGCCTCAAAATTTCAGGCCAAGTAAAAACATTCAAGTTTCGTCTCCAGCTGCGTATATCAAATCCCCACGCATATGCCTAATCCAACATTGCATCATACTAACATTAGGAGGAAAAAGGCGAAAGATTTTATCTTCGAATTACCGAAAAAAGACAATGAAAGGGTAACTTACACCCTCCACGACATGAGGATGACCACCTCCGGGATTAGAAGTAGTGTTCTGGTTTGCTCCAACACCTACAGAAAGAGTTCTCGCAACACCTTCAATATCTTTGATTATAGTCTTCAAAAGAACAATGTGTATCTCTCCCATTAGCCGTGGATCCTATGATACCAACAAGCTTAAGTTAAGTAAAGCAATGCTGCTTCAAAAATGATTAAAGCCGCCTATAAAAGAGAGAGAATTACATAGTCATGAAATGCCTGAGTAAACTCGTCCAAAGTAAATGGCCAAAGACCAAGAACGTCTGCAAAAGTGATTAAAAACCTCCACACCTAAATGTTTTCAATCAAGTCAGAAAATTTCATCATCCAAATGGTTGACTAAATAAGAACACATCGAAAAAGAAAATTCACCATCAGAAGATTTGCAACATGTTCATCAGAACCATTCCATGGCTGAATTGCAAAAGGCTTTTTCAATTTTACACACGTTGGAGGGAATATCGTCTGCTTTTCTGTAAGAATAGAATCTGTTAGATAGTTAATAGGATTCAACTATCTTATTGCGGAAAACTCGACTTACCTCTGTATAAATCGAGGTTTTGTAGAGTTTCAAAGTCAAGAGCAAGCATTGAAGATAATCCTTTAGTTGATGCAGCCACTTCCATGAGTTCCAAGCGTTCATCTTCTATTAATTCCATCGATTCCTTAGCCATTTTACGAGCAATTGCTCTCTCATTAGCAGCTTTAAGCCTTGCAACCTCCTTTTCCCTACGCTGCTCCTCTTTTTGACGCATTTTCTCAGCCTGATCAGATCAGGAATGCAATGAGATATGCAATTCACCCGAGTTTTTCACATGTAAATTAAGAAAGCATGTATCTCATATATACCCTGATTGTTTCTTTCTTCAGGAACTTCTCTCTTCGCAGCATCTCTCGCATCTGTTCCTTGAGGTACCTCTCCTCCTCTCTTTGCCTTTCACGCAGAAGCCGTTCCTCTTCTTTCCGCCTTTCACGGTCTTGCCTCTCCATTTCTTTTCGTATCTGCTCCTCTCTCTATTGACAACACATACCCTTTTAATACAGCAAAGTAAACAGAAAGACCTTAGTTTGAATTTGAAACAAGACCTTTCGCCTTAGAAGATCTTGTTTCTCAAGCTCTTTTCGGATTCTCTTCTCATGAGCCTCAGCTTCTCGGGATATTCTCGCTTCTTCACTCTACAACATAAGGTATTAAAAGAGATGAAGCCAATTCCCAATGGTTAAGAGAATAAAGATCTCACAAGCTAATCCTTTACTGTACCTTCCGTTTTCTCTCCAAAAGCAGAGCCTCATCTTCGATAACAATTTCTCTTTCTGATGGCACAAGAGGCTCCTCATGAATTGAATGATCACTTAACTTTCCACGTGAAGGAGTATCGTAGTTTTTCTGGTATGTTGAGTCATATTCAGCCACATTAGGCAAAAATCCATGCCCTGATTTCCCTTGATGAGCTGAAAGATTCAAATTTGGTATACGAGGAGAAACATTATAGTCGTAGCTTTCATCTCGGTGTGAAACAGGGTGTCCGGTAGACACAACTGATGAAACTCTAGTAACTGAAACATCAAGTGGAACTCCAAAATGATGTCCCGGAGAAACTCTTTCAGAATGATCAGTTCTTGAAGATGGCAGCTCAGGAAGAAACTGATACTCACGAATAGTCCTCACAGAATCCTGATTTTCAAATAACAAAAAAAAAAAGATTCAGCTTATGAAACTAACAAAAAAGCCAAAGTCATGAGACAAAAGCTTACCTTGACAGGCTTTACATATAAGTTGGTCTCAAAAGCCTGCCTACTTGGCTTCCGGTGGCTTGGCATCTCTGTTAACATCAAAAGATAAACACTTTTCATTTAGTTTAAGTTATAGCTATTCACTAGTTGCTGGTGTTCATCAATTTGTGTGGTCTTGTTTCAATTCAAAGCTCGAATTTTGCTATAGAGAGTATACCTATAGGAACACCAAATGCACCCGGAGGTAAAGGATCAAACTCCATTCCAAGAATTGGTCCATCTTCTCTTAACCGCTCTCCTAATTGAGACTCCACATACGCAATAGCTCTAAGCTCAGCTGGAGACGGCTCATTGTACCGTCTAACCACCGTTACACCACCAGTCCTTGGAAGAGCTGAAACAGAAGGTCTCTGTGACGGAGGTGGAGGAGGTTTTCTAGACTCCAGCTCATTTCCCGCCTCTGAAACAGTTAATAACTCACCAGCATTGGTCACTGGTTTGGACTCAGCAACTGGTGGTGTTGAGTCCTTACGCTGGCGTTTACTCGGCGTAGTGGACTTCCGGTCCTTTAACCGCCGGTGACAGAACCACATCTGTAGTTGCCGGTCGGAAAGACTAAGTTTGACTGAGAGGTCCGCACGTATAGCTTCCGAAGGGTAAGGTTCAGCTAAAACCCATTAAACATAGTGAAATTAAACTAAAAATTTTGAAGTTTAAGACAAATTAAAGAAAGGAAATTAAAGAAGCGAAACCTGCATAAGTTTTTTCAAGAACTTCAAGCTGAGCAGCTGTTTTCATTTTCCGCTTAGACTTATTTTCAACACCTTCAGGTGTTTTGTTCTTATCTGCTTCAGACCCACCTTCCATTGCTGCAAACAAACACCATAACAAATCAAAATCTGTAGAAAGAAAACCGAAACCCTAGAAGATGAAGAAGGGGAAAAACTGATAAAATCGAATTGGGTAAAAAAAAACTTACTTGAGATATGAAAACTTGAGAAACTACACGGATCAAAGCTTTGAAGGGAGAATTTTTAAGGAAGAAATTAAGGGTTTGAGTCACAGAAACCAAAGAAGGGATTCTGGGTTTTCTCTTAGAGAAGGAAACAACATCACGAACACCGTTCGATTTTGGGTTTGACGAAAAGGTAAGTAAAGAAGAATAAAAATCTAAGAAAAAGAAAAAAATTTCTCTCTCTAAGAATGTGATTGGGGAATTTTCACAAATAAATTCAAAAACAATAAACATTAACAAGGAGAGAAATATAGACAAGATCATTAATAAAACCGAGAAGAAGAAATTAAATATTAAAGAAAATAAAAAGAAGAAATCACGAAGAAGAACAGCAAACGAACGAACAACACCACCAACAGTGCTTGTCTGACTATTCGTTTCCATCATAATCACAATTCTTTTTAATTTTTTCTTCTTTTGCCTTTAATTTTTTTTCTCTTCCGTAATTTTTATTCAGAAAAAAGAAATAAAAACAAAACACAAAATCGATTTTGATTTCGGAATTGAATTGAATGAGAGAAGAAATAAAAAAAAGTATTAAAAATTAAAAGTTTGGAGAGTGTTTGGTGAATTGTCAGATGCTCTTTTCTTTTATTTCTTTTTTTTTTCTTGGTGGGTTTTTGGGAAAATCGAGGGAGTTTGATTCATCAATCGAGTTTCTCTCTCTCCTTCTCCTTCTGAAAAATCAAAGATTAATTTCTGATTTAAATTAAAAAAAATGAGTTCCTTTTCTCAGACCTGTGTTTTATCGCATCTGTTTCGATCTGGACCGAACCGGACCAGACTATTTTTTTGTAATAAAATCGACCATCTAGTTTGTTGAGAAAAGCCCATTTATATGGGCCTGTAATAAGCCCAAAATCGGCCTCTTTATATACCTGTTGTATAATTACGCTAATTAATCTTTATTAACCCTAGTTTCAGTAATTGTAACACCCAAAAATATCAACATTTGGAATCTGTTTACAATTAGTTCTTTTTTTTCCTTTAGCTAATTATACCTGTTGTATAATTACGCTAATTAATCTTTTTTTTATGTTTATGATAAAGTTTTGATTTGATTAATTAATTATAGAAAACAGTAAATATATTGGAAAATTTTACAGAAATGAAAATTGGCTTATTGAGATTCAGTCTGAATTTTCTTCTTTTTCCTGAAGATGTACACATCGGTTTCTTCATAGGCGTAATCAGGATGAAGATGTTCATGAGGAACTTTTTCGATTTTGAAAACGACGTCGCATTGCTCCCAGAAGAGCTTATCAGCCTCCGGTGACCTAATTTGGTAACCTAACAGCACAGCGCCGTCTTCTGCCAATAACGTCTCCATAGCCGTCACTAATTGCCCTACCGACTCTTCGATGTACACAACATCCGCTGCGATGACAAGATCGAACGGCGGATTCAACGCCGATAACTGATCTCGATTGTTCCAGTAAACAATTGAGGTTTTTAGGGATTTTCCAAGCGCTGCTTTATTCCGTTTCAGATTGTGTTTAAGTGCCGGCATGACTGGTGCGATGTCTGTGAGTATGATCTCCGTTAATCCTAAGAGGTGAAAAGCCATACCAGCGACTCCGCATCCAGTGCCTAGTTCAACAGCGCGGCGTCGGCGACCTCCGCGGAAATCTAGGAGTTCGGCGTATGGATTTGGGGACGACGATGATGATGAATCCACCAACAGAGACCAACGCTCTGCGAACTTTGAGAGAATCAAAGAACAAGGCCAGACGGAGGTTCCGACGTGCATCGATCCATTATCTTGCTGGATGGAGAGGCGCGTGCCGTTCACCGTCAGATCGATCACCGGAGAATCTGTGAATTTCATTCGATTAGGCGAAGACTCCTTCCTTGCCTACACATCTCCGTTCGCCTTTTTGTGAAGTGCTCATGTGGGCTTCGATTAACTAATGGGCTTTATTATGGGCTTTTTAATTTATCAAATGTTTTCCATAATCACAATTTTTTTTAATTGGCTTATTTTGTAATAGGCATATTTCATGAGTTGTCTATATTTTAAAACATATCTACACAATTATAGAATTGTGCTAAAATAATTGAAAAGGATAAGAGAAACAAAAAATCATATCATATGATTCATATGAAAAAAGCTGAAGTTTGGTGGTTGACGCTAATATTTTGTCTTAAATGGAAATTTAAAATTTGAATGAAAAAAATGGGTACTGAAATTATATATATGTCGTACATGGCTACATGTTTTTGTTTTTATTGGATCAAAAGTATTTATTTTCTTGTTTTTTTTCTTATTGTATATGTAGTGCTGAGTTTACCCTTTTTATGTAATGTAATATATGTGTATATCCGTATATGTCAAAAAAAAAAAAAAAAAAAAAT
>KE153499.1:492877-509108 GCA_000411095.1 Aethionema arabicum
AATTATTCTCTATATACATCTTAGATTTAAAATTTAAATAATCAAATCACTAAATTTAACGGGTGATGGTAGGCTATGTTAAACGTTCAGGTTATTTTATTCTTTATAATCACAAATACTTAACTATATACTAATACATATCACTGTATATTTATATAAGAATATAATTAATTAACGTAAAACAAATTCATAAAATACGAAAAATTATATAATTAATAATGTTATATCACCAGCGGAAAAAAAACGTTTATCCGACACATAGTGCGGGTAAATTGCTAGTTCATTATTATTTAAGTATGTAAGAGAATTTGATTATTGATTGCATTTACTAAAGACAATTTAGTTAGATCATAGAATGATTTCAGAAAGATAAATTAAATAACTCTTTTTTGTCTTATTCTTCTTTGTTGTATCTGTAGTGTAAGAAACAGGTGGCTATGTGTGAAGTGTAATTGTGTAAGATAACATGCAATTCAAGAAGCCATGCAAATTGAAATGTGTCCACTCTTCTCCAATTCACATCATTTTGTTTTCTTGTTACATTATTATACCAAACTTTTCCTATAAATAGCGTAATATTATGCAAATGTAAAAGCAGAGAAACACACACAAAACACACAAGAAGTAGAAGAAGAAAATGGGTCGAGTCTCGCTTTTTGTCTCGTTTTCTTTAACTCTTTTGGTTCTTATCAATGCTCAGCAGTTCCCTAATGAGTGTCAGCTAGACCAGCTCAATGCTCTCGAGCCATCACACGTTCTAAAGTCCGAAGCTGGTCGTATTGAAGTGTGGGACCACCACGCACCTCAGCTTCGTTGCTCTGGATTTACTTTCATCCGTTATGTTATTGAACAAAAGGGTCTTTACTTACCTTCTTACTTGAACGCAGCTAGGCTCAACTTCGTTGCTAATGGTATTAGAACTTTTTTTCATTCTCTATATTTTGTTATATTTTTTAAATTTCATGATAAATTAAATGTTGGTTGCGTTACATTATAGGACGAGGTCTTACCGGTAGAGTGATCCCGGGATGCGCCGAGACGTTCCAGGACATGCCACAGTTCCAACAAGGCGGTGGTAGCCAGTCCGAGGAATGGCAACAAGGTCGTGGTCATCATGGTCAGGGTCAACAAGGTCGTGGTCAACAGGGGCAGGGTCAGCAAGGTCAATGGCCTGGTCAAGGTGAAGGACAGGGTCAACAAGGTCAAGGTCGATGGCCCGGTCAAGGTGAAGGACAAGGTCAGAGGTCGTCTGGTGACATGCACCAAAAGGTAGAACACATTAGAACTGGTGACAGCATTGCTACACCAGCCGGTGTTGCTCAATGGTTCTACAACGACGGTCAGGAGCCACTTGTTATTGTAGCCGTTGCCGATCTAGCTAGCTTCCAAAACCAACTTGACAGAAACCCAAGGGTATATAAATTTAATCTTAAAAGTATATAAATAAAATTCAATAAATCGTTACAAAATATTAATATAAAATGTTTATGTATTGAAGCCATTCTACTTAGCCGGAACCAACCCACAAGGCCGAACATGGCTACAACCTGGTCAACAGAAACAACAACAACAGGCACAAAACAACATCTTCAGTGGTTTCGCACCAGAGATCATTGCTCAAGCCTTCAACATTGATGTGAGGACAGCTCAGCAACTCCAGAACCAAAACGACAACCGTGGAAACATCGTCCGCGTCCGAGGCAACTTTGGTGTCATTAGGCCGCCATTGAGAGGTCAATTCGACGAAAGAGAGATGGAAAAAGCAAGTAACGGTTTAGAAGAGACAATTTGCAGCGCAAGGTCCATCGAACACCTTGATGACCCATCCCGTGCTGACGTGTACAAGCCACAGCTCGGTTACATCAGCACTTTAAACAGCTACGATCTCCCCATTCTCAACGCTCTCCGCCTCTCAGCTCTCCGTGGATCCATCCGAAGAGTAAGCTCAAAACTTTATAATAAACATTTAAAAACCGTATCACAAAGTTAAGAATATACGAATATGACTCGTTGTTCTTGTGTGGAATGGTGTAGAACGCAATGGTGTTGCCGCAGTGGAACGTAAACGCAAACGCGGTTCTATACGTGACAGAAGGAGAAGCCGAAGTGCAAATCGTTAACGACAACGGCCAGAGAGTTTTTGACGGTACAGTGAGCAAGGGACAGCTCATAGTTGTGCCACAAGGTTTCCCTGTGGTGAAACGAGCCACTCGTGAGCAGTTCCAATGGATCGAGTTCAAGTCAAACGCAAACGCTCAGATCAACACTTTAGCAGGACGAACCTCAGCCTTGAGGGGATTACCATTGGAGGTTATTAGCAATGGATTCCAAGTCTCACTTGAAGAGGCAAGGAGAATTAAATTCAACACACTCGAGACCACTTTGACTCACAGCAGTGGTTCAAGCCGTCGCCAGCCATGGGCGATCGAAGCTTGAGAGCTAAACGGTGACGTTTAATACTAAGTATGAGAAACCTACACAATAAAAGTTAGTAGTACATATATAATAATGACGTACGAAAATGTAACGGTTTTGTTGAGGTTTACCTGTAAAATGTAACTCTTTTCAGAATAAAATCACTCTTTTTCTTGCTTTAAATTTTGTGTTATTATACAATTTTAATTTTTTTTTTAATCATATGATGGTAAAATTCGTTTCCGGCTTATGTGCAAATCATTCGACAGATTCTAATTATTGTATCGTCACTTACAATTTTTCATTTTTTAAAATTTATGAAAATTAAATGATGGTGTAATTAATTTTCTATTAGTTCGTATTAATTTGTAATTTAATATTTCTCTTTGAAAAGAAAAACAATAAAACAAAAAAGTGAAATCCACCGGGCGAACGATCTAAATCTTATAAGCTGCACGTCTTTCTCCTGAATCTCGTCTGAGGTCGTAGTTTTTTCTGGGCAAAACGATGTCGTTTGAGGAGGAGGAGGATGAGACCTTCGAGCACACCCTTTTGGTTGTGCGCGAGGTCGCCGTGTACAAGATCCCACCGTTAACCACATCTGGCGGTTACAAGTGTGGCGAATGGCTTCAGTCTGATAAGATCTGGTCTGGTCGCCTCCGTGTCGTCTCGTGCAAGGACCGCTGCGAGATCCGACTTGAAGATCCAAACTCAGGCGATCTTTTCGCGGCTTGTTTTGTGGATAACGGCCGTCGAGATAACGCCGTTGAGCCTTGTCTGGATTCGTCTAGGTACTTCGTTCTCAAGATCGAGGATGGGCGTGGGAAGCATGCATTTGTTGGGCTAGGGTTTGCTGAAAGGAATGAGGCTTTTGATTTCAATGTTGCGTTGTCGGATCACGAAAAGTACGTTAGGAGGGAGACGGAAAAAGAGACTGGCGAAACGAATGAGAGCGATGATCACATCGATATTCATCCCGCTGTTAATCACAGATTGAAGGTAAACCGATCTACTTTTACGATTTGGGAATTTTACAACGATCAATGCATAATCTAGTCAGATCATAGAAATAGGATATGAATATGATGCTCACATTGAAACTCGGAAGCAAGAATTGCTTTTTAGGACTTCATAAAATGTCCTATGGAAGTGATTCAATTCAGATGCGTTTTGTGGGTTTCTTTCACACATCAGTAGGCGTTTGTTTTCTTACTCTTGTTTGCTTCTCAGTGGAGTTTAGGGGAATTAACAATGTTTAAAAGATGCTTGGTTTTAGTGTTTGAAAATTAGAGAAATTCTTGGATGCATCTTTTGCAATCGGTTTCAAAACTTAGATCAAGTCAGAGGCTATTTTTTTTTTCTCGTTTGATCCTCTATTGTTTATTGGTTTTCAAATTACCGCTGGCAGTCTATCCCAGTAGTTTTTTTTGATTCTGCAGATCTTCAAATGAGTGATACCATCATATTCAATAGTTTTTAAGTTTGTGTTCGTGACCTTATTCAGTATCCTGTTAAAGTGAGAGGCTTATTTTGATCAATCTTTGTACTCACTTTGTTAAAACCCCTGATTTTCAGTCTCGATTTTGTGCATTTATCGACTGACTTTTAACCTCGTTGACTTTGTCGCTCGGAAATAGTTAACGGACTATTGGTTGTGCGATCGAATTTTGGTTGCTGAATTAAACGAATATCATGATTTTTCTTGGGTCAATCTTCATGAATGGTTCAAAATCACATGTGTTCTACAAGGGACGGCATTCATAGTTACTTAGTTTGACGGGTCCTCTTCCTGTAGATGATCACCAGGATATTAACACACTTCCGTTGTTTTAAAGGTTGATCTTGTTGATTTTGTGCTCCTAGTACTGAATATCTGTGTCCTGGATATCTAGCTGTGTAAACAATATATGTTGGCTAAATGGAGGAAATCTTCTCCTTGAAGTTTTACTCTGTAAAACTTCATAGTATTTACAATGGAGTCTGCATAACCTCTATGTTGTTGTTTGGTTCAGGAAGGTGAAACCATTAGAATCAATGTGAAACCCAAACCAACGACCAGTGGAGCTGGTATGCTCTCATCAGCTCTTTCAGGTAATGGAAAGCCAAAACCACTAGCGCTGGCACCACCACCAGGCGGCACTGCAAAAATCAGGTCTCCTTTACCGCCACCTCCAAGTAACTCCGTGACCTCGAAGATAGCTTCTGATGGTTTTAAGGAATCAACGGAGAATGCAAAACCCCGCAACGATCCTCTCTCTGATTTTTCTCAGCTCAAGGTTAAAAGACCCTTGTTTTCTCAATTGCAGTTTCAAGTAACCAATTGCGGCAAACGCCATAAGGCTGCTCTGATATGCAAGTTATGCATTTTCTTAAACTTTGTGAAATGTTCTGCAGGGCAATCTTCCTTCAACGACTGGATCAAAACCGACCAATTCGACTGGGGCTGCGACAGGATGGGCGGCTTTCTGATCACCGGATTGTGTAATGATTAAAGGTGTGTGGAAATGTCAGGTTTCATCTCCTTTTCATCTTCTTACGATAGAGCAAGAGACGTGAGACACAAGAGGCAGAGACACAAAGACAACATAGCGAAGAGTAGCTTGTGTTTCTGGTAATTTGTTGTGTGTTTCTCTTGAGACCTAAACATTCCTTGTTGTAATCTTCCCCTTTTTCTTACTGAATTAAAGAAAAAAAAAAGATAAATAAACTTAGTCTCCCTTGGTCGGTCAAATAGTTCCAAACTTCCAATGTTTAAACTTGAATTTAGTTGTTCCTGATTTCGGTTTGCATTTTTTTGGTTTATAAATATAAAAATCGGATGGGAACGACAAACCGGCTAAATTCGGTTCAAGTTTGGAGATAAAGTCCAATAGGTTTATTGTGTGTTTATTCGGTTTTGTTGATTGGTTTTATTCAATGCGGTTTAGGTTTAAACCGGATGCGGACCTTGTTTCTGGTTAGCGTGGCGCTGTCGTTGTGATGTTTGTCGGTGAGTAGTACTGACTGACGTGGCATCTTTGTGGTGGTTAAACGTATTACACGACGACTGAAGAAGTATAAATCTAATGGACAGAAAAGTGAGTGACGTGGCGTAAATCTAATGGTGCATCGAGTCTACGTTGAACAAAACGTATTTAAAGGACGACATGTTTTGGTGTAATTGCAATTTGCAAGTGATACTCTCTTTCTCTCTGTAACTACCTACCTCTCAGACTGTTTGATCTCGCGGAAACGGAGAAAATGCCGGAGAAAGATGCGGCGGTGGGAAGTGACGGTGGTGTCATTAGGGTTAGTGGTATGCAGTTCGCCTACGAGGCTCGAGATCCTGTTTTCTTCGACTTCAACCTCGATCTCCCCGCCGGATCTCGGTGTCTCCTTGTTGGCGCTAATGGATCTGGTACGAAGATCGAACGATTTCTTGCTATAAGTCGTGTACATTTAATTTTATGATACTATGAATCTTCGATTCGAGTCTTATGCTAGGGATTTCAAAATAACCTAGGTGATTCGATTATTCTGATTCTATTTGGGTAGTGCTCAAATAGTCAAATTTAATATGATTGGGTTTGAATTTTTGAAACAATTCGTAAATTTGGTTCCCGTTAGGCTGGAAATTTCAAGAAATTACTGTAATTGCGTGATCTATTGACATTTTTGTGGCCAGGCAAGACCACTTTATTAAAGATTCTGGCTGGGAAGCATATGGTTGGAGGAAAGAACGTTGTACAAGTGCTGAATCGCTCAGCTTTCCATGATACACAGCTTGTTTGTAGTGGTGACTTGTCTTACCTTGGAGGATCATGGAGTAAAACCGCTGGTTGTGCTGTTGAGTAAACCCAAACACCCTTCTTCGTTTTTCCTCAATCTTACTTTTGCTTTCTGAGATCTGAAGTTAATCTTCAATAAACTCAAATTTGGAAGACTTTGAGAACACCAGATTCTATGCATTTATCAATGTCAGATCATCTTGTTTCTAATTCTTTCTTCTTCTTTGCTATTTAGGGTGAGATACCTCTCCAGGGAGATTTCTCAGCAGAACATATGATATTTGGAGGTACTAATCTCTCTCCTTTCATCTTTTTTATCTGCCTTACAACTTTCTTGAGCTTATACTTATGTTTGTGGTGTCTTTTGTTCCACACAGTTGAAGGGATTGATCCAGTGAGAAGAGAGAAGTTGATTGATCTTCTTGAAATCAATCTTCAATGGCGTATGCACAAGGTTTCTGATGGACAGAGACGTCGAGTGCAAATATGCATGGGTCTTTTACATCCATTCAAGGTATAATAAACACCTAAAAGACTAACTCCAAAACCTGAAACATACATGAAATGTGATTTACAAAAACAGAAAGCTTCTTATGTGTTTTAAATCACAGGTACTATTACTGGATGAGGTTACTGTTGATCTAGACGTTGTTGCTAGGATGGATTTGCTTGAATTCTTTAAAGAAGAATGTGAACAGGTAACTAATTGATTCCATTTCATATTAGTTCTGGTTTTGATTCTTTTGAAGTCTGCGTTTAGGTGTATTTGTAGTGAACTAATGGTAATAAACATCAAATGCTGATTTTGACATATTAATGTATTGATAAATTGATTAGAGAGGAGCTTCAATTGTATATGCAACTCACATATTCGACGGTTTGGAGACATGGGCTAGTCATTTAGCGTACATTAATGGCGGCGAGCTGAAACTCTCTGCCAAGATGAATGAGGTCAAGGAACTGAAGACCTCACCAAATCTGCTTTCTGTGGTTGAATCTTGGCTCCGATCTGAAACCAAAGTTGAGAAGAAGACTAAGAAGAAATCTGTTGTTACGTCACCGTTTATGTCATCTAGACAAATGGCATATTACAGATGAATAATTAAAGTAAGAAGAACAAACAGTTTACACTTGCTTTTGTTTCTTTGTTCTTATTCAATATTTACTCTTGTGTTTTATTTTATCTGATTTAAATTTGGACCGTAACAAGCCGTACAAAACTACAAATTATTCGGACCCACAAGAATAAATGATTATGTTACGTAGTTCATAAACAACAGTTTACAAATTACACTTGCTTTTTTTTCTATGTTTAATATTATATAATTATTATGTTTGGAAAAAAAAACTAGCATGGAATTTGTAGAAAATTAAATGGACGGTCGTATATGTTGAAACGAGATTGAACTGTTTTGACCGTTAGAGCATGTTGCGCACAGCCTCTGAAAATTGAAAACAAACAATTAATCACTTGTTAAAGGATAATATTCTTGTTATTTATCCGACTGTAAATTAAAATTAAAACTATAAATAAAAACATAAATTCTTTTTTCGAAGAAGAGAAAAACAAACTTGATTAAAAAAAAAGCAGAGAAAAGGCGTCGACACAATCTTCGTTTTCCTCTCGTTTCTCGTTTTAATTTCTGCCCCCAATAATTACCGAATTCTTCTTTTTTTCCGTTGTTGTTGAACGAATTTTGAATAATTTGCCCTATTGCCGGGTCAATTCCTTTAAAAGTTGGTGTTTTGTTTTTCCCATTTCTTTTTTAATCGGGTTAATTTCGATTCCTAATTGGATTAGGGTTTTTCGTGGCTAAATTGATTTGGCAATCGGGCCCTTGTGATGAACTGTCATTTCTAGCGGGGTTGTCGAATTATCGTGTTTTTCTTTTGGTGGGGTTGGTGTTTTTTCTTATGGGGTCACGACGAGGGTTTCCTTGTTGATAGCAAATTGACTCATTGGATTCTTATATACCATTGATCGCGATAACTTTTTTGATGTTAAATCTCTTGAAATTTAAGGATTATTGTTCAGAGGGGGTTAAATGCTAATTTGGAAAACAGATCCGAGAGAAAATTGAGGAAGAGGAGGGTTTGTTTGTTATCGATTTTGGAATTTGGGGTTTTCGTTGCTTCGAGATCGACGAAACATGGATCTTGTGCTCGGTGGGAAGTTTAAACTTGGAAGGAAAATTGGTGGTGGATCATTTGGAGAGCTTTATCTAGGTATATAATAGACGAGGAATCTGTTTGATTTTGTTGTTTCTTCATTTTTTTCCAATTTACAAAGCTATTTTTGCAGGTGTCAATGTACAAACCGGAGAAGAACTTGCTGTCAAGCTGGTAAGTTTACAACATTATATTTGTTTGATAATATGAACGCCTTAATCTGTGTTTCGCCTTAATCTTTCATGTAACGCTGTTTGTAAAATGCTGTTCACATGAATGGCAATGAATCTCTCTTGAGAATTGTTTTCTGGTTTCATTTGCCATTGACATGACCTTGAAATTTTGACACTTTTGAATCGAATTCTCAGGAACCTGTGAAGACCAAACACCCCCAACTTCACTATGAATCAAAGCTATATATGCTTCTTCAAGGAGGAAGTAAGTCTCATTTTCCAGTAAAAGTATATTCTAGTTCTATATTTTCTTATTTGATTTTGCTAGAATCTTGAATTGCTTGTCCTTTTACTTCTCTCTGAAGGTGGCATTCCAAATCTCAAGTGGTTTGGAGTTGAAGGGGATTACAATGTCATGGTTATTGATCTTCTAGGTCCTAGTCTTGAAGACTTGTTTAATTATTGCCAGAGGAAATTCACCTTGAAAACTGTTCTCATGCTTGCTGACCAACTAGTGAGTATATGTTTCTGTTTACTTAGGAGCTCTTCTGTGTTTAGATATTGATTCGTTTATAATAGAAGAAATCATTTTCTCTGTTCACGTTTCAGCTTAACAGGGTTGAATATATGCATACTCGAGGGTTTCTTCACCGTGATATAAAGCCTGACAACTTTCTAATGGGTCTTGGACGCAAAGCAAATCAGGTGCCAAAATCAATCTTGCTCAAACGTGGCATGATCTCTTTTATTACCGGTTTTTTGAAGTTTAATGCGATAATTAATTTCTTGCCTCAGGTTTATATCATTGATTTTGGACTAGGGAAGAAATATATGGACCTTCAGACACACAAGCACATTCCGTACAGGTAAGATTCTTCCATGTTCTGTATTTTTGCATCTTTAAATCTATTAGCTCAAAGGATGTCTTGAATGAGCAGAGAAAACAAAAATCTCACTGGAACAGCTCGGTATGCGAGTGTCAACACCCATCTTGGAGTTGGTAAGAGTGCTGTTCTGTAGTGTTAATTTGCAGCAGTCGTGTATTTGTATCTATCACTTAATGAGTCTTCCTGGTATGTCAACAGAACAAAGTCGAAGGGATGATTTGGAATCACTTGGTTATGTGCTTATGTATTTTCTCAAAGGAAGGTAGAGGAGTCTACACTACAGTTTCTCTGCCTTTGTTTTTTCTAACTTCTTCATTAATTCTTGTGATCTTCACTTTCTTATACTTTGTTGGTTTCAGCTTACCCTGGCAAGGATTAAAAGCTGGGACAAAGAAACAGAAGTATGATAGAATCAGCGAGAAGAAAGTATCAACTCCTATTGAGGTATGATAACTTGAAAATCTCTAAGGATCTTATATTGATCATGTAGGCTTCACTGTTTAGTATGCTAATGGAATGTTTCAATGTGTATGATTTAGGTGTTATGTAGAAGCCAGCCGCCGGAATTCGTTTCATATTTCCATTACTGTCGATCTTTGCGGTTTGACGACAAACCTGATTACTCTTACCTTAAACGGCTTTTTCGTGACTTGTTTATCCGAGAAGGTTCTTATCTTGGATCATTTTTCTTTTTTTGACAATACCAATATCTTAATTCCCGTGTGATTTACAATGGTTGAGATGTGGCAGGTTATCAGTTCGATTATGTATTTGACTGGACAGTCCTGAAGTATCCTCAAATCGGTTCCAGCTCCGGTTCTAGTTCAAGGACAAGGGTGATTTTTGTCTATGTGTTAACCCTTTTGGCTTTTAAGTTTCTCTTATGTGAGAACTATGTTGACGTGATGTAATCTTTGGGTTTTCAGAATCATACGACCACGAAACCAGGATTTAACGCAGGCCCTTCTGTAGAAAGAGCAGAGAGGATTGCAGGTAGTTACATTATGCTGTTCTTTGGAAATCTATGAACTAAACCACATTCCCAAACTAATTGTAGTTTCTGTTGTGTAGGAAAGGAACCACGCGATAGATTCTCAGGTGCTGTGGAAGCATTCTCCAGAAGGCATCCGACAACTTCTACGCCACGTGATCGTTCCAGATCAAGAAACTCAGATGATGGACCGTTGGCTAAGCACGCGGTAAATGATTTTCCCAAGCATAGCAAGACTCTGACTTTTGTGTCTTTATAAACAAGAAATAACTGTGTTGGTGTAATTTGACAGCATGGAGACTCCGAAAGAACATATAGTTCTTCCAGGTACAGAGTGTCGTCTAGGAAAGCTGTTGCTTCAAGCTCTCGGCCAAGTTCTGCAGGTGGACCAAGCGATAGCCGAGCCTCAAGTCGTTTAGTTTCATCAAGCGGTGGTGGTGGCAGTGGTCGTCCATCAACTAGCCAGAGAAACCAACTAGGCTATGAATCCAAAACCTCGTCTTTCTCCCGTGCAACAGCTGCTAGAAACACTCGAGAAGACCCCTTAAGGAGTTTCGAGCTTCTCTCGCTTCGGAAATAAAAACGGAAGAAGAAAAAACAGAGCCAGTAACAAACCCCATCATCAACTCAGAAAATCCTCTGAATACTTGATTGTATATTGAAACAGTCGAAGCTGAAAAAGTCATCAGATCTTCAGCTGCAGAGATCTTTTCACATTTTGATCATTCCTCGTTCTTCGATCTCACCCCCTGTTTTAGAGTGTTTGTAAATTCATCGTGATGTTTAGAAACCTATAAAAACAATGAAAAAGTAGAGTTTTCCATGTAAAAGCAGTGAAAATCTATTGGTATAAATCGATTACTTCGAATCTATCTGTAATAAAGAAGAAATGGTCGCTTTCTTGTTCACTCTTCATTTCAAAGCTTAAGCTTTTATTGATCTTCTTCTTCTGGGGACAATGTTGATGTTTATATTGCTGGTCAATTTTGGTTGACTTCTCAGTCAACGCGGGTAGGGGAAAAAAGTAAAAAAAAAGGGAAAATATCACCGCTTTGTATATTAAATATACCTCTTCATTACTCGAATGGCTTTCTGGAAAAAAATCTTGTGACGTTTCTTTTTCGTCTTGAGCTCTTGAATGTTTCTTTATTTGGAACGGGCAATTGATCGGAGAGACGTGTTTAGTTTACTCTGTTGATCTTCTACCTTGATTTAGAAATCTTAGGAATCGAACTCTTCGAATTGCAGAAGAGTTGTGTATAATTTTATATTACATTCTTGTGTGTTATTGGTGTTTTGGTAACTAGGGTTTTTTGATTCCATTCTTCGTTTGTTCGTTTTTGTTTGCTTGTATAAAGTTGGTACCTCGCAAGGAAAATCTCTCTAGTTGGTGGAGCTGTTAGACTAGTCAGAGCCGCCGTTGTTGAATTCTGAACTTTCTGGGGTTTCGTGGTGGTTTCGCTACTTCTAGTTGCTTTGGTTTTTAGAAAATTTGAGGATTCTGATTTGGAGTTGTTGGAAGAATCTCTACAGGTATTAGGGTTTCTGTGGCAACGATCCAATTTTCTAGTTGACTTGAGAAGATCGAAGGGGTAGGGTTTCTCGTTGCGTATTTTGCTGATCGGGACCTCTGGAATTGGAGTTTTGTGCGACTTCTGGTTCTCAGTCGATCAAATAGGATATCATGGATGTTGACGGTGTTGACGATGTTCATATGTTGGACCCTGAGCTCTTGCAGCTTCCGGGTTTATCTCCATTGCCGCTCAAAGCAAACCCTCAGATCGCTGAGGAACTTTTCTCCCAATGGCTTTCACTTCCAGAAACTGGCCGATTGGTAATTTCACTCCCAAACCTCCATTTCTTCTATGTTTTTTTTTTGCATTCATCACATAGGCCATAGCGCACATAAAATCTAATGAATATCTAATTGATTGATAACTTGATGACCCATATCACTTGCTTATAGGCGTTTCTATTTTTGACATAGTGCATTGGTCCTACATGTTTACACTGGTTTCTGAATCCAAGCGAGTTATATATATATATGGATATTCAGATATTATTGGCATGGAACTTAATTCGTTTATCTAAACTTGTTTCTGGATACTTTTGTAATTTTACTAGTGTTTGGGGCTAATAATGATTTAGGTGTTAAAAGTACAGGTCTGTAAACAGTCTATACTAAGCTTAAATAGTATTTGTATTTGTTTGTTACCTAAAGCTCTTGAGAATATGATCTGGGGACCTTTCTCAGTGTTTCTTGGATTAGTTATGGCTGGGAATTATTCTTCTTTGAAGATACTTTTGGTTGGTGTCTATGATTTTATGGGACGGGTTTTTTATGATTACGTTGTGTGATGTTCGTTTAGGTCAAGTCTTTGATTGATGATACTAAAGCTAGTACACCAGTCAGTGCATCCAAAAGTGCCAGTCTCAATGTTGCTTGCGGAAGTGCTTTGCCATCTGTGTTTATGAACAGTGGTACTCCTCCATTATCACCACGAAGCTCATCTGGGTCTCCTCGTTTCTCAAGGCAAAGGACAAGTCCTTCATCTCTACAGTCTCCTCTTAAATCATCCATGGAACCAAAGCGACAGCTCATTCCTCAGGTTAGATTCTATTTTCAGCCGTTTCTCATATGGATTGTTTTATATAATACTTGGAGTATTTACATCAAACAGGACAAGGCACTGCCTTTCAGAACATCATGATTGGTCATTAAAACTTAGGATATTGCTAAATATGATAGTCCATATTCTAATCATAAGTTCTATGCCTTGATATGGATGCAGTTTTACTTCCAACATGGGCGCCCACCTGCGAAAGAAATAAAGGAGCAATGTATATCAATGGTGGATAAAGCTTTTAGTAACTATATTGACGGCCTTCACATGGATGGTGATATTACAATTCAATTTTTTCTAATCGATTTTTTTCTGTAAAAGGAATACTTAAAGGGCACAAATGGTCGATCTTACTAAGATATTCTTGCTCTTGCCCACTTGCAGAATTCAAATATATTACAAAAGACGTCTGCAAGCTGCCTTCTTGTCTTTCTCCTGTACTCTTCAGAAAGATAGATACAAATTGCACCGGTATCGTTACAAGGTACATTATGTACTTTATCTTTCATTTGTATCTTTTTATATATCGTATTTTGTTCCTTAATATTAAAGCTTATCTGCAGGGATGCATTTATCAAGTATTGGATTGATGGTCATATGTTAGCAATGGACGTAGCCTCTCAGATATATAATATTCTAAGGCAGCCAGGGTGCAAGTACCTCAGACAGGTCTGTATAATCTGATTCGTTTCTCGAAGAGTATTGTCTCTCTTGTTTGGTCTAATCTGTTGTCCTAAAGACTTTGTATTTTTTGGGGATAGGCTGACTTTAAACCAGTTCTTGATGAACTTCTAGCAAATCATCCTGGTTTGGAATTTCTGAGGAATACACCTGAATTTCAAGAAAGATACGGTAAGAACTGAACTCGCTTACAATATATTGATATTATGTTGGGATCCCCTGTTTTCTAAGTAGAATAGATGTTCGTCCAATTTTCATTTTACATATTTGATGTTTTAAAACACATTTGCTAACCTGAAAATGTCTGTGTTCTCTTGTTCACCCAAGTAGACTAGAGATATCTTAAGATGCCAATTCTCTGAACATATTTTGTAGGATAGTTATATCTTGAAATTTATTAAACGAATGTATATATATATGTAATATTTGGTATGCATACTATTACATGTATTGATAATATATACTTTTTCTTGTGTACTTGTTCCATTCATCATTGTGTACGTTGCCGTCTACCCAGCTGAAACCGTCATCTACAGAATATTTTACTACATAAACAGATCAGGAACCGGTTGCATTACACTTAGAGAGCTGAAACGTGGGAATCTTATTGCTGCCATACAACAAGTTGATGAGGAAGAAGACATCAATAAAGTTATTAGGTGATTGTGTTTCCCTTCTTATCATTTCTTGAGCACTACTTCATTAAGATTTCTAGGTCAGAATTTGAGTTTTATTTTCGTTCAAGAGGGGAAAGGACGCCTGATTTGACGATCTAAAATTGTTTTCAGGTACTTCTCCTATGAGCACTTCTACGTTATATACTGCAGATTTTGGGAACTTGATGGCGACCATGATTTCTATATCGACAAAGAAAATCTCATCAAGTATGGTAATCATGCCCTTACCTACAGGATTGTCGATAGAATATTTTCACAGGTTGGTTCCAGATGTCAAAATGCTTGACCAAAACACTTTCTTTGAAGCTTAATTATCATTGATTTCATCTTGATACATGTGACCGCTACATCTCTCATTTAGGTCCCAAGGAAGTTTACCAGCAGAGTTGAGGGGAAGATGAGTTATGAAGATTTTGCATACTTCATTATCGCTGAGGAGGATAAGTCTTCTGAGCCTAGTCTTGAGTATTGGTACCTATCTGCCATGGATTTCAAACACGGTATTTAAGCAGCTCCGCGTTTAATCACTTGATATTGATTAAATCCATATTTGCAGGTTCAAGTGCATTGACCTGGATGGAGATGGGTTGATCACTCCCAACGAAATGCAATTTTTCTACGAAGAGCAGCTGCATCGCATGGAATGCATAACTCAGGAACCTGTACTCTTTGAAGACATTTTATGCCAAATATTTGACATGATAAAACCGGAGGCAAGAGAGTTTTCAAACCATAACTGTATTGTTTTAATTTGATTTGAAACATTAATTTGTTGAGTTAATTTTTTCAGAAGGAGAACTGCATCACACTCAGGGATCTGAAAGCAACCAAACTATCTGGAAATGTTTTCAATATACTCTTCAACCTGAACAAATTCATGGCGTTTGAAACCCGTGACCCTTTCCTCATTCGACAGGTAAGCCTATAGCTTTTCGATGGACTTTTTATCCTTTCTATAACTGATGTTGCAACTAAGCTCGATTGCTTGTAGAAATACTACCGCTACTGCTATAACAATACACGAAGAGTATGAAAAGTTTAGATAGTCTACACTGGAGAAAAACCATCATGTCACTGTTTTAGTTAATTCAACTGCTGCTCCACCTGATAAAAAAATTGTTGAAATCGTTGCTATTGAAATAACGTTGTTTTGATTTTCATAGGAACGCGAGAATCCAACATTGACGGAATGGGACAGATTTGCTCAAAGAGAATATGTAAGGCTATCAATGGAGGAAGATGTTGAGGAGGTTTCAAATGGAAGTGCAGATGTTTGGGATGAACCACTCGAATCACCCTTTTAGTGTTCTCATACACTCACCGTAATAATATAATTCACTACTATCCTTGCATCATGAAACTGCAAATTCATATGGTAACCATAGAATTATATGGTTGGTTTTGTTTTTATCACAGGACTCCTCACTACACTCTCTTGTCGGGAAGAAGAAGAAGAAGAAGAGATTTGATGTTCTTGGGCAATTTCAGCTTCGCAAACAACTCTCAGACAACCACAAAAGCCGATTCCTTCCACTGAAAGATTGCAATTGTTTCCCAAACTGAGTTATGCAGTGGAAAAGCCTCATCAGTCTTCTCATTACATCAAGTTTTTGTTCTTCCAAAGTTTCATCTTTTTTCAGGTTTGGACTCTTTTTCTCTTGATATTTCAATCTTTGTACATTAATTATGGTTTATATATAGTGTTTGATGGAACCAATTATGGTTTTATAATTGAAATCAAGAATAATAATGTACAAAAAGCTACTAACTTTTGGGGATTACAAATCTTTGATAGAAAACGTTTCTTCTGTCCGTTTGTGTATTCATGCGTGTTTTTTTTTTTTTTT
>KE153499.1:551315-591532 GCA_000411095.1 Aethionema arabicum
TTTTTTCCGGGTACTTTTTTAGTTTTTTAGGTATTTTTTTGGGTTTTTCGAGTATTTTTCAGTTTTTTAGTGTATTTTTTCGGTTTTTTGGGTAATTTATAAGTTTTTTCGGGTATTTTTTGGATCTTTTTATAAAATATCCGAACCCGAACCGGACCCGAATCCAAACCAGAACCGAACCAAAATCTCCAAATAACCGAACGGATCCTATAATCATAGAACCGAAAAACCGAAGAACCGAAAGTACCAAACCGGAATCGGACGGGTACCCGAATGCCCAGCCCTAAGTCAGCCTGTCTTTGTTCTCTGCTTCACTACTCTACGCGCTGTTCTTGTGAGCGATAACTCAGAGCCGAAGGCAGGAGACGAAGCCCTTCTTTCTTCAACCCAATTCCGAGAAGAAGAGCTGCTTTGCTGATTCCAAATTGTTTCTAAAAGCCGGTAGTTGCTTAGAGTTAGTGAGGTTCATTTTCTCTCCCACCATTTCGCTACTATGATTCGGTAGTATTATTAGGGTTTTGTCTACTTATCTATCTGTGTGTTTTCGAGGCATATAATTAAGGGGTTTTCCCTCTAGCTTGGTTTTTTCGCTGGGTTTCTTATGTTACTGGGCTCATTCAACTACTTTTTTGTTCAATGCTGATTGTCTTGCACTTTATATCGGGTTTTGTCCTTGTTTTTAAGCTGAATATTATTTTTTTGCTCGGATAATTGCGGCTGGACCGATATTTCTTATTATTGGAGTTAGTTTGATCCCAACGTCTCTATTGTACGCTATATACCTCGTAATCTGTGTTAATGACAGCCGTAGAAGAGTTCACCGGCCTGAAGATGTTCTTCTATGTGCTTTGCATTGATTTATTGTCATCTGATATTTGTTTTCTTATTCACAGGTTTAGAGTCTATTTACAAAGTTATGGTGGACAGTCAAACCGTGGTTGCAGAGGCATCTGGTGTTGTGGGTTATACTTCTGCTGGCTACACCGCAGCTCCAATGGAATTGAAAAAGCGAGAAATTGTGGATCCAATACACCAGAGTGATGCACCAAATATTGATTCTTCTCAATTGGCCAATAATGAATCTCCGATCAATGGAACTGACACTGAAGATGGTCACATGACTTCAATTGGAAACGGAGTTGGAACAGCTGTAGCAGCTCCAGCATCTGAGCATGGGAACTCTTCTGGTATTAATTTGGTTTTTTTAGTATTAATTTTGATTTTGAGAGTATTTTTGTTGCTTATTCCTTCGCTGTTGCAGTAGCTACTCTTTCACCAGAAGAGGAACGTTTATGGAATATAGTAAGAGCTAATACTTTAGAGTTTAATGCTTGGACTGCCTTGATCGAAGAGACCGAGAAGATAGCTCTGGTATGTGCAAATTTGCGAAACAAAGTTTCTGTTACCTATGTATACAGTTTTGTCCTCTGAATATCTAGAGCGGTTGCTTGACATTTGGATTCCGTATCTCATTTGTTATTTGAATCTTATTAGAGATGCAATACTAATATGAATATAAACAATACTTATAGCGTTTGGTAGGTTTATTTCTCAAGCATTTGTCCAGTTGTTTGAGTTCTCCTAATGTATTTTTTTGTCCCTCTATGTACAGGACAATATAGTGAAAATCCGAAAGGTCTATGATGCTTTCCTCGCTGAATTCCCTTTGTGTTATGGATATTGGAAGAAGTATGCAGATCATGAGGCTCGGGTGGGAGCAATGGACAAAGTTCTGGAAGTTTATGAAAGAGCAGTGCAGGGAGTGACATATTCAGTAGACATGTGGTTGCATTATTGCATTTTTTCCCTTAATACATATGGAGATCCAGAGACGATCAGACGGTAATGAAAATATTCTTTTTCTACATAGAGTTGGTGTTTATCCTAATTTACTGGGCACATGGATTTTTGCAACTTCTCGTATAACTTATGACAAACAATTTATTCCAATGCTGTTGCAGACTTTTTGAACGAGCATTGGCTTATGTTGGAACTGATTTTTTGTCCTCCCCATTGTGGGACAAATACATTGAGTACGAGTACATACAGCAGGATTGGGGACGACTTGCTATGATATACACCAGAATATTGGAGAGTCCGATTCAAAACCTAGATAGATATTTCAGCAGGTAGTTCCTCGTACTTTATTAGTGATATTCTTCAGAACTAACTTCGATAAAGTGAAATCTGTGTGTTGGTTTTTTCTTTTATGGTGAAAGCACCGTGAATTTATGAGGTCATTTATTTTATCCTATATTTCTGTCTCGTAGATGAATCTTGTTTGTATATTTTGACAGCAAATATAAATATGTTTTTATATTACATATGGCGACTTGTTATTTTGGTTGTGTCTTTTGTGGTTTCACTTCAGCTAGTAATAGTACCGTTCTTCTGATTTAAAGATATTCTGGCAGAATATTTAATGTTTCTGGTGTGTTAGTTACCTCTTCCTTTATCTGCTAATGTGGTTGTGTTATATAGTTTTAAGGAACTAGCTGAAACACGCCCTCTGTCTGAACTAAGTAGTGCCGAGGAAGCTAAGGCCAGTGTAGCACTTGGTGATCCTACTGAAAGTGCACCATCTGCGCCTACAGGGACGGCGGATGAAGAACAGTCTCAGGCTGATGTTTCCTCTGAACAAGCTCCTAAATCAGATGATGCAGTTGCCACTGACCCTGAGGAGCTGAAGAAATATATCAGCATCAGAGAAGACATGTACAGAAAAGCTAAAGAGTTTGAATCGAAAATCATCGCCTTTGAGATGGCTATAAGACGACCCTATTTCCATGTGCGGCCTCTCATTGTGGCAGAGCTGAAAAATTGGCATAACTATCTGGACTTCTTAGAGAGCGATGGAGACTTCAATAAGGTATTCGGGTGTTTGACTCTCATTATGTGGATATACAAGTGGTTCATAGATTGAGTCGCACCTTTGTAAAATTATTGGCTTACAGTTGAGTAATATCTGGTGCATCATATGGTTTATTGGGTAACCGTTGGATCAAGCAACTTTAAATGGGAATTTAACTGAGACCAAAGCATGGCCCTTCCATTTGGTAACTTTAAGGCTAAGTACTTCGAACTCTCATTTGTCAATGGACATTTTAGGTTCATTAGTTATCCTCGTTGTTAAAGTTCCAATGTTATTAATGCAGGTATGTCTTCCTAACAATCTATCTGTCAGGCAAGAAGGGTCCCTCCGTAGTTTAGGGGCCCCTCTGTTCCACTTATGGAGTATTTCTTGTGAATTTTTGTGTTCTATTGTTTACATATATCTACCTATCCATTATCCATATATCTTCATGATATGCATTGTACACTTTTTCAATAGGTGGTGAAGTTGTATGAAAGATGTTTGATTCCGTGCGCAAATTATCCTGAATATTGGATTCGATATGCATTAAGCATGGAAGGAATTGGAAGTGTGGAGCTTGCAGAAAATGCCCTTGCCCGAGCAACTCAAGTCTTTGTTAAGGTATGAAATGTTTCATCGATTACTTGTCAATTTATATTAGTTCTTTTTAGAGACAATTTGTATGTGTGGAGAGCTTTGGATTGTCTACTCAAACCTTTGTGCTGTTTATTTCTTCCTTTTCTATGGCAGAGACAACCAGAGATTCACCTTTTTGCTGCTCGATTTAGAGAGCAGAATGGTGACATATCTGGTGCTAGATCTGCATATCAACTTGTACACTCTGAAATTTCTCCTGGGCTTCTTGAAGCAATAATAAAACATGCAAACATGGAAAGGCGACTAGTAAGATTACTTGGCCTAAAGAATGCAGAATTATTCTATGGACTTACATAATTCTATTCTTTCTGTAACTTTGTTTCTGATATTATCTATAGGGTAATCTAGATGACGCTTTCTCTTTGTATGAGCAAACCATTGCTATCGAGAAAGGGAAAGAAAACTCCGCAATACTACCAATGCTATATGCTCAGTATTCAAGGTTTTCATACTTGGTAAGTCTCTTGATCTGCTGAGGTCTGTATTATTGGTTACTCTTTTGTTACTTTGCATTATGAATTGGCTTCTTATTTTATCACGTGTCCTTTCAGGTTTCTGGGGATGCTGAAAAAGCTAGAAAGATTTTAGTCGAAGCAGTTGACGATGTACAACCATCTAAACCTCTCCTGGAGGTTTGTTAATGGGATTCAACGCAGTTAATCTTGGTTTGGATATTTTTAATCTTTTGATGAGTATTACATTTTGTTATGAACTATCTGTAGGCTCTGATTCATTTTGAGACGATTCAGTCGCCACCAAGACAGATCGATTACTTAGAGTCACTGGTGGAGAAAGTAATAAAACCAAGTGCAGACACCCATATTATTGCTAGTTCCAATGAAAGGGAAGAACTGTCATCAATTTATATAGAGGTAACAAAAAAAAACAACGATTTCTAAATCATAAATCTGTTTTGATGTTTAATTCATTTGGGTGCTTGGCTTTTGCAGTTCCTCAGCCTCTTTGGAGATGTTAAGTCTATACAGAAAGCAGAAGATCGACATGCTGAACTCTTTTTACCTCACCGAACCACTTCAGCGCCGAAAAAACGTAATGCAGAAGATTTTCTATCTTCAGACAAGACAAAAATGGCGAAAATGTATGGTAACTATGCCGCAGAGCCTCAGACTTGGCCACCAACACAAGCCGCCCCTGCACAGCCGCAACAATGGAATCTTAGCTATGTGCAACAGGTAACAAGCTAAGTCGAATCAACTCAATAATGCTTACTATATTATATTGGTTAAACCTGTTGATTTCATCATATACTTGTAGGCAACTCATGGTGCATATGGCGGCTACCCTGCTGACTATACTGCTCCACAGGCACCACAAGCCGCTGCCTATGCCACATATCCTTCACCATATTCAGCTCAGGTACAAAATTTTACTTTACTGATGTAACTTATTGTTAAAACCGGTACTTAATCACGAAGTACTGGCTAGTTATTGTCTTGATGAGCTAAAACAAATGAACGTAACATATTTGTTCTGCTTTCCAGACGTACCCAGCCCAAAGTTATGGAGCTCCAGCCGCAGCTGCACCGGTAGCACCAGCTGCAACCGCTCCTCAAGCATACCACGGCACTTACTACGGCTAATATTACAGAACCGTGGCCATCGAGACATTAGTATTTAATCCTCTTATCTCCGACCCTGTGTTGTTGTCTACGTGTCTGAATGTTACTAATATTGACTAATTTTATTTTTTATTTATAATATACGATTTAAGAATTATAATTTATAATATTTAAAACATATATACATATTAAAAAGTTAATAATTTAGAGTTCAAAATTAGGGGAAAAAAAAGTTAAAAGTTTAGAGTTAATAATTGGGGGTTTTTGTAAAGTTTATCTAAATAGTTAAAAATTAGGGAAAGATAGGTAAAAATTTAGAGTTAATGAGGGTTAAAATTGTCCATTAAAAAGGGGGAGGGGGTGATTTGGGAATCAACAAAATTGATAGGGGTATTATTATAATTACTAGGTTGTTTTAATCGCGGGCCGACCCAAGAACTGAATTGTTTCCTTTAGGTTTCTGACGCTTCCGATTGAGAAAAACCCAGACAAACTAACCGACCGCCGCCGAGGAGGGAAGTGCCGGACGAATAGGTCGGAGATTAATTCGAGTTATCTCGTTGTGGTCGGAATTAGGGTTTACTCCTTGTCCTTGGTCGCATCTAGCATTCGCCGTCGTCGTTCAAAGTGTTATGAATTTTGGCTTTGAAGATGACGCAACCTATTTGCTCGCACGATCCATCTTCTACTCGTTCGTTGATCCCTCCACGGAAGCCGGTGGCTACTGTTCACCGCCGCAGGTTAAACTTGCTTATGACTGGACTTTTGCAATACTAATATATAGAAATTTTCTTGCTTTGTATGCCTCTGAATTATTGGAACTTGAGAGGTTTTGTCTTTGGTTAGGTGATCCAACGTTAGATCAAGTACTTAGAAACATGCATAGGGGGATAACTAAAAATTTTGGGTGCTAGTTCCTGTAATTGATGTTCATTTTGACGATTTAGCTTTCTTTTAGTGGTTTTATGATAGGACATGCAAATTCTTGAAGCCCTGCAGTTAATGAATAAGTTATTAGCAGCCTAATCATGCTAGATAGGGATAATTCTGGGCGCTTTTGGCTTGCTTCAGCGTTTGAAACAGCATCATATCTTGGATCTGGGTCATGACTCATGAGTTTGACTTGCTGCGCTTAGAAACTAGATAAATGATTGTATCAGCTACGGATTAGATTGCTCTAATCCTTGATTTGGATATTGTTTTAGGGATAAGAGCGTATTTAGCTTGCTGGTCCAGAGGGAAACGTCTCCGAAAGCAAATTTTGTGCCCAGGAAACGGTGGGGTAAAAGTAGATGGGATTCTGATTCATCATGGGGAATTAATAACAAGCCTATGAAAGAGGCGGGACAAAGTCTTCTTTCATGGTACCTTTTAATCTTTCCTGTAGCTTTATCAGAAAACTGAAAGAACTTGCTCTGTTTTGAGAATATCGTTGTAATCGATGTTCCTTGTATGAAGGGTTGAGGCACAATCATTGCACCATTTATCTGCAAAATATTGCCCTCTTGTTCCTCCTCCAAGGTCGACTATTGCAGCAGCTTTTAGTTCTGATGGAAGAACTCTTGCTTCTACACAGTGAGTATCACAAGCCATATCCGTTGTTCTTTTTAGTTTTCCTTTGAGCTCACTCAGTTTCTGTTTATTTCTAGTGGTGACCATACTGTAAAGATCATTGATTGTGAAACTGGAAACTGCTTAAAAGTCCTGAGCGGCCATAGGAGGACGCCCTGGGTGGTTAGTCCCTTTTACTTAACTTAGTGCTCTGTATCCATTTGCTGTGTATTATAGGTGATATATTTATTTCAACCATAACTAATTATTTGAATCTTGGCTTGTGAAATGATGTTGTCTCGTATTCTGCTCATTTTCTTTGTTGGTGAGGGATCTTAAGTTATGTTTTTGAGCAGGTGTGGCAAGTTAAATGGACAATATCGCAACTATTTTTTTCTTCTTTTCTTTTTTTGTTATTAGATCAGATAACCACGTAGATATTGTAGCCATTGCCTTATATCTAATGGAATTGGAAATTGTACAGGTCAGATTCCACCCACGTCATCCAGAAATAGTTGCTAGTGGGAGTTTAGATCAGGATGTCCGCTTATGGAATGCCACAACCTCAGAATGTATTAGGTCTCATGATTTCTGTAAGCCCTATGCATCAAAACATTTTGTTTTGCCTTTTTTCTGCTCATATTGCCATGTTTATCTTCTTCTTTTTTTCTCTGACCAGATCGGCCTATTGCCTCGATTGCTTTCCATGCGGAGGGTGAATTACTTGCTATTGCCTCTGGCCATAAGGTATCCTTTTTGCCTCTTAAGTCTCCCTTGAAAAGATACTTAGTCACTAGTGGAACCCCTCCTTCCATAAAGATCTCAGGAAGTTTCATTCTTGATATTTTGCAGCTGCATATGTGGCACTACAACAAGAGAGGAGAGGATTCATCACCAACAGTTGTGTTAAAGACAAGGCGATCCCTGAGAGCTGTACACTTTCACCCTCATGGGGCTCCGTTTCTCTTGACTGCAGAGGTGATCTACCTAATAAGGATTCATTTAATTGTCACTCTGCCATTCTGCAGGCTTACATCTCTTTGCTTAAATGGCAGGTAAATGACATTAATTCATCAGATTCCTCAATCTCTCTAGCAACATCTCCTGGTTACTCGAGATATTCGCCCCCTGCTATAGTTTTCACAAACACACAAAGCAATCATACTAGTCTGGCAGCAGAATTTCCCCTTGTGCCACTACCATACTTGCTTGTGCCTTCATCTTCTACTGATGATTCTAGAATCGGTCAAGATTACACTAACAATACTGCTCGAAATAGTTTAGAATCCGGGTTTCAGAATATTCAAAGCTCTGCAGAAAACAACAATACAATATTGGCTCCTCCTTCCTTGGCCACATCGAGTGGTCCTTCTGGTTCCCATCGTGGTCTCGAAACTTCTTCTAGCAACAGATTTGCTCCCCTAGCTGGAGATAGAACTTCTCTTGCAGTTGAAGCCATGGGTATAGATGATGTTCAACCTGTTGGAATGAATGGAATTCAAACCCAAGTTTCAAACCGATCGGATTTCCCTGAGGTGCGACAGGTTCAGCAATTATTTCCTTTTAGAGACAGAGGTTCCTGGGAGCTACCTTTTCTACAAGGGTGGTTGATGGCTCAAAGTCACGGTGGTACTAATTCAGTGGTTTCTCCTAGTGGCAGTAGTAATCATGACTCCTCAACTCATTATGCAGGTTCTTCAACATCTCGTTTATCCACATCCAGTCTAGAGGCTGCAGTAGCTTCGTTAGAAATTCCGGGCGGTGCCAACTTACATGAGGTATCTCGAAGAGGTGGATCCCAGGAACGAACGTTACAGTCCCACTTCTCAAGATCTGGATTAGCAGAAGGTGTCTCTTCTCGTAGCACTCAACATAGGGGAGCTAATTCTCAACCTGTGGTTAACATGGTACCGTCTGAACTTGCTGCATCCATTGCTGCTGCGGCGGCGGCAGCAGCTGCAGCAGAGTTACCTTGTACTGTCAAACTCAGAATCTGGTCGCATGACATCAAAGACCCATGCGCGCAACTGAAGGCTGACAAATCTCTATTTATAATACCGCATGCGGTGCTATGCAGGCAAGTTTTATACTTGAATGCTGCGACATTAAATCGGTTTTTTTTGTGTAGGTATTGAATCTTCAGCTTCTTTTCTTGTTTATATTTTTTACAGCGAGATGGGAGCCCATTTTTCTCCATGCGGGAGATACTTAGCAGCCTGTGTAGCATGTATTTTTCCTCATGCCGAGATAGATCCTGGAGTGCAGACGTTAGTCCAGCAAGATTCAGGACTGGCAACCTCTCCGACTCGACACCCTGTCACAGCACACCAAGTCATGTACGAACTTCGTGTGTATTCTCTAGAAAAGGAAACGTGAGTGCTATTCCGATTTTTCATTGGTTAACTACTTTCCCGGACTACCCCACAATTAGTAAAATATGTGTTATCTATGCATACAGTTTTGGGGCAGTACTTGTGTCACGGGCAATTAGAGCTGCACATTGTTTGACCTCTATCCAGGTTAGTCGGCTTTTAAGAATAACTACATTGGATGCATTCACTAGACATTGCATCCTTTTCTTCGTGTTTATCTATCCTCTCTTTATTTTTGTTGATGTATGAGTCTTCTGCTCTATACTACTAAACGTAGCCAATGCCGATGCAAGCATGTGAGAAATGTGTAGTCTGATTGTGTTTTGTAGCTTATGAATATGAAACGGTCTTTATAGTTGAAATTTTTTCGTGCAGTTCTCACCAACCTCTGAGCATATACTGCTTGCATATGGCCGGCGTCATGGTTCTCTTTTGAAGAGCATCGTTAGTGATGGTGAAACAGCATCGCAATTTTTTACTGTGTTGGAGGTAATAAACTTTTCTCGCAGATGCTACATTGTTACATGGTATATCTACTTGGAGATATAACAATTATTTGTTTGTGGCCGTCAGATTTACAGAGTTTCAGATATGGAACTTGTGAGAGTACTCCCAAGCTCAGAGGATGAAGTTAACGTTGCTTGTTTTCATCCTTCTCCTGGGGGAGGTCTTGTTTATGGGACAAAGGTAAACCATCCAAAATTTGACCGCAACTCTTTCCCGTGCTACAATAATCAATCTCCTGATTTCGGTTAATTTTCATCAATGAACATAGGAAGGAAAACTCAGGATCTTCAAGTACAATACAGCTGCTACTTGTAACTTCACAGGACCAAACAACTCGCCTGATGACAACTTAGCCGAGGTTGGATCTGGTTGAGATAAAAAATGAAGGGTTTTGAGGGTAAAGAAAGAGTCCTTAATCTTGATTCACATATGTTTCAACAGGTGCAGATTTATGCATTAGAGTGCTAGCAAGAAAGAACGTTACAGTACAGTCTCCTCCTCCTCATTGCTTTTGCTTACTTAGGGAACAAAACAACGAAGCACACACAACAACACACTCTTCTTTCACAGGTAAAATCTCCGCCTGCTCATTCACTCCCTTCTAGACGTAGTTGACTGCTGTTTAAAGACAGCTGAAGAAAAAAAAAAAAGGCAAATGATTTTTTGTTGTCTCTTTGTTTTGTAGGTTGTAATTAAAGTTCTTAAGTTGTAAGTATAACTAGGAGCCTTTCTCCACGAACGTGTTTCTATTTATACGTAGTTTCTATTTCATATAATTATATTTTTAACAAAAATTATGGAAGTAGAATGGTCTCCGTCAAAATATAATCTATTAATATATGACTTGATGGATAAATTTATTATGTATTAATGGATAAATTCAATTTGTCTTAATGGTTATTTGATGAGACTTTTAATGGAGATAATGTAAAGCAATGGTGGACTAAAGCATTACGATGTGATGGGTTTGGGCCCCACTTGTAAAACGGACTTTTCTCGGTCTATTATTATTGACCCGACCCGAATGGACCCGACCCGGTCCATGTTGCGGCTCCTACACTCTCTCACAGCAGCCAAGCTGGATCAGAGAAGAAAATAAGAAACGACACCAAAGTGCATACCACTTTTTCATTCCTCACCGCATTTCTTTCTCTTATCTCTCTTTAGCATCTTCATTCGTCAATGGCGACTCATGGTCAGGTTATCACATGCAAAGGTATTATTCTTTAACCTCGTACTACTCACTCTCACTCGGTCTTTATTTGTGATGTGTATTTTGCCTGTTTTCTGTCTGGATGCGTGGTGTTGCCGGATGTTTGAACCCCGATCTACTATGTGATTTTCTGATTTGTTTTCCTCGATGTGAATTTACATAGCTGCGGTGGCTTACGAACCGAACAAGCCGCTGGTCATCGAAGATGTGCAAGTGGCTCCACCTCAGGCCGGTGAGGTTCGGATCAAAATCCTCTACACTGCTCTCTGTCATACCGACGCCTACACGTGGAGCGGCAAGGTAAATCACTGACACTTTCATTGATTTCTTCGCCTGATTAGTGTTTCCGGTACTGATCGTTTGATTCCGTGTTTTTATTTATCAAATTTTCCTAAGATTGTTGTGGATTGGTGCGTCATTTGAATTCTCTCTGGTTTTGATGCTTTCGCTAGCTTGTAGGCTGAGTTAGATGTTTGATTATTTCTTCTCGGTGCAGGATCCTGAAGGTCTGTTTCCGTGTATTCTCGGTCATGAGGCTGCTGGGTATGGTTATTATTATCAAGCTAGTTCACGAGTTCTTTCTTTTCGAAATCCCCTTTTGAAGTGGTTTTTGCGCGCAGGATTGTTGAGAGTGTTGGTGAAGGGGTAACAGAAGTTCAAGCTGGAGACCACGTTATCCCTTGCTATCAGGCTGAGTGCCGCGAATGCAAGTTCTGCAAGTCAGGGAAGACTAACCTTTGTGGCAAGGTCCGAGGTGCTACTGGTGTTGGGGTTATGATGAATGACCGTAAGAGTCGTTTCTCGGTCAATGGAAAATCGATATATCACTTCATGGGAACCTCGACATTTAGTCAGTATACTGTTGTACATGATGTTAGTGTCGCAAAAATTGATCCTAGTGCTCCCCTGGACAAAGTGTGCCTTCTTGGTTGTGGTGTTCCCACTGGTAAGTATGCAACCAACTATTTATGTGCATTCTTTGTTACACACATTTCCCGTGATTTCTTTTTCAGGGATCTTCATAGTCTTTCCCTCTGCTTGGTAGTTTGCTAAGGTCTTTTTTGTGATGCTTCAGTTCCGTAACAACCTTGACTTTTCATTCTGTTTATTAACTTAACATCATTATTAAGATGAATCTATATGGGTTCTTTCTTTTTTGTTTTTTAGAAACTTGGAGTTCTCATGCAACTGTCGTTCACTTCCTTTCTCATTTCTTTTTGAGTTTGTGGTTGTATTGAAATTTATTGGCGTTGAGTTACATCTGTGCCATATCAGGCCTTGGAGCAGTTTGGAATACAGCAAAAGTGGAACCAGGGTCAAATGTCGCCATTTTTGGTCTTGGAACTGTGGGACTCGCTGTAAGCTACTGCTTCAATCTTCTAAAGCTTCTGTACTCCTTTTTATCGAATGGAAAAACACCTTGTAACTATTTGTCGTAACTTTCAATAATTAGGTTGCTGAGGGTGCAAAAACAGCTGGTGCTTCAAGGATCATTGGCATTGATATCGACAGCAAGAAGTATGAGACTGGTATATCTTCAAAATTTCACTGGCTTGGTTAGTTAAGTAATATGAATTTAAGCATGTAATTCCCCTAGTTTCTGAGTTCCTCATTTCAAACTTCAGCAAAGAAGTTCGGTGTCAACGAATTTGTGAACCCAAAGGATCACGAAAAGCCAATCCAGGAAGTGATCGTTGACCTCACTGATGGCGGAGTTGACTACAGCTTTGAATGCATCGGAAATGTATCCGTAATGAGGGCTGCATTAGAGTGCTGTCATAAGGTACATCATCCATAAACTCAGAAAAGAAAAAACGAACAAACCAAATCCGAAATCAACTTAAAAGTTTACAAATTTTCCATAAACCGTTACTATATACTTAAAAGTTCAAACTTTACAGGGATGGGGAACTTCAGTCATAGTAGGTGTTGCAGCATCAGGACAAGAGATATCAACCCGTCCATTCCAACTCGTGACTGGTCGTGTGTGGAAAGGAACAGCTTTTGGTGGTTTCAAAAGCCGAACCCAAGTGCCTTGGCTCGTAGAGAAATACATGAAAAAGGTTAGTAACACAATTTACGCTCTCCTCCAACACTAATCGGTGCCCGAATCACCGTAACATGTACACCGTTAATGAAATGCAGGAGATAAAGGTAGATGAGTACATAACTCACAACTTGGGCTTACTAGAAATCAACAAAGCGTTTGATCTGTTGCACGAAGGTAGCTGCCTACGTTGCGTTCTCGACACCAACGAATGACACCAAAATCCACTTTTTTATCGGTAATTTCTCAATGTCCTGAGCAAACCAAACTCAGACCGTGTGTCTGTCTTTATGCTTCAATAATATTCAACTAAAAGACCTTAAACATAGAATTTCAATAATGCGATATAAGAATTTACGGTATATTATATAATACAGAAGAATGAATTCTGAGTTTGGTTTGGTGAGTGAAAAGCTTACAAGAAGAAGTTGGTTCACCATCTTTCATCACCAAACCAATTGTTCTTCTCTTTAGGACCTGTTGGTCCTTCCTCGCCGGATAATTCCACCGGAAGTTTCTTCATCACGGCGGTGACACAACTCCTCAACCTCCACGGTAATCTTTCATTTATCCTCTCTATCTCCGTCCTAGAGTCGTACACAATCTTAGGTCCCCACTCTCTCATATAATGCAGCCACGGCGGTTCCTCCACCGCTCCATGGCCAAGATACTCCGCCGCTACGATCTCATACTTCAAACTCGAGTCAACAAACAAATGACTTCGCGCTGTATCGTTTCTTATCCCAATCCCAAGCATATTTGATCCTTGTAGATACGTACCGGGCCGCGAAAAACTAGCGTGGCCGTGTCTCGACGAGTAAACCACAGCTTTGTTGGTTCCAGGTACGTATTCAAGATCATGAGCTTCTACCCACTTGCCGCCACTATGCTGAGAGAAGTAAATAGAATAAAGTTCACCGGAGAAATTACTTACCCGGAGAGTAAAATGTTCCCAATCACAAACATGTTGACCAGTTCTAGCAAGTGAAACATTGAAAAACCCCAACTTTAGAGTCGCTGGTCCATTAAAAGGACAGAACACCCAGAACACAATGTCACTAAACGTTCCTCCAAATGCTGGCTTAACATGAACATAAAGCTTCGCACTTTCAAGATCTCCTCGTTTCACAAAGTTTCTTTGTTGATCATGAGGTGGTAAATCAATCCAAAATTGCTTATCATTGGTTCCTCCATGAGGTAAATTTGAACCTTTTTCATCTACAGGTTCATGGGTCTGATTCTGACCCGAATTTGACCCGTTTCTGCACAATACAGCACCGTTCTTGAAGAACCAAGAAACAGAAGACGGCAAATAGATTTCATCAGGATGGAAGAATAAAGTTGGACCATAATGTTGAATCAAAGCATGGATCTGATCAACATTTGGCATTGCGTGTAAACTCGAATCTAAGTTTTTCAAACAAGCAATTCCAAGATCTTCGGTCGCAATCAAACAAGTTCTGCAAAAGAATGTACCTGCAAAGACTCCTTTGCCCCACATTCCACGGCCATAAGGTCTTGTTCTCCATATAAACAAAGGAACACCTAAAGATTCCGACACAGCGGTAACAGTTACTTTATGTGCTTCACATTTATCAGTAAGATCAGCTCTAACACATCTAATTTCATCCAAATCAGGCTTCTCAGGTCTGTTAGTAACCACAAATCCAATTGCTTTATACCCTTCAGGAGCTTGTGGTAACCAGAAGTAACCACATTGCCATTTACATTCTTCTGTTAAGTCATTTGAGCTCCAGACCAATGTATAATCAATTGGTTGCAGCAGTGCAGGCTTTTGTGACCTAACAACAACTTGTTGATTTGATGAAGAATCTGATTCTTTTGCTGCAAGAACAAAACCTCTTAAGGGCTGAGAATCAGATTGACAATAGTGACCTAAACAGTGGAATCCTTGAGGTAATCTCACTGGTTTATAGAAGGAAACACTCTTCTTGTTATCTTTGTAAGAACAGTATCGCCATATGAACTCAAAACTTGTGATCTCAGTGACTTCTAACTCTCCCAGATTGATTCTTCTTGAACCAAAGCCTTGACCTGATCAATTCAAAGCATATAAACAAACAAAATCGTGGGTAATTCGAATCTGTCAGATCATACCAAGGAAAAATAGGATTAATCTAGGAACAAGTTCATCGGTGGGTTCGATCTAATTATATCTTAAGAAAAAATCACAGATAAACAGCTAATTCCAGAGAATCTGGAGAGAAACGCATACAGAGCGATCGGTGGGACACTTTTCGGATCGAAATTGAATAAAAGAGAAACGCATACAGAGCGATTACGATATCTTAAGAGCGATTGCTGGGGTTACACACAGAGGAACGATGGAGTTTGGAATTCACCTGAAGGCCATTGAGGAATTGGAGCAGGGAGCGAGAAGGTTTTAGGTTCCTTAAATGGCGGCAATTCTCCGGGATGGTTCCAGTTATTAAGGCATTTGCACCCCAACATTCCTCTCTAACGATGAACATCCAATGATTCGCGAAACCCTAATTATAAAATCCAGTAAAATTAAATTCAGAGTTTGTAGGGTCCTTAATCATGAATCATCCAGAAACATCAGAATCTTTAACTTTTTTGTTCTCTCCACAACCGAATAAAAGTTTTCAAGCTATTTCTTTTTTATTTTTAAATGTGTATTTTTATCAAAATTAATGCGTATTTATACACACCGTCACGGCCTACCTTGGCGCAAAAGATATTTACCTTAACCTTGGTATAACTTTTTTTTTTTTGTCGTCAACAAGGTATATTCATAATCATAGCATATTTGTTTAATTATAAAATATCGGAAACATATTTAAAAAAAAAATTTCTTCAACATAAATTTTTAAAAATGTAAAAAAATTAAGGATTTGTTTTACCATGTTTTCTTATATTTCACTTCAATTTTTCTTATATTTCACTTTTCGGAGCAAAATATTCTCATATGGCTTTGTGTATATTCCATAATTATCTGATAAAGAATCTTATAGAAAAAAAATTGAGCTTCTGGAATACGATTTGGGATGTTTAATAAGAGTTAATAATAATTAAAAGCATTCTTAAAGCGGGTAAGAGTCACAAAAGAAAAACCCTAAATCTAAGACAACCAAAATCTTTGTATCTTTTGAGCCCAACCAAATCAAACCAAACCAAACCAAAAAGAAATTACAAGCTACTTTCTTTGGTGGTAGATTTAAGGAACAAGAACCCCAAACCTTACTAACTCTGAATCCTTTCATTCTTAGCTTAAAAGCGACCACCACGGTAATAACCATTACCTCTTCCTCTGTACTCACCTCCCTCCTGGTTTCCTCGCCCAGAAACTCGGCCACCACCACCAAACCGCCCTCTTGGTGCTTCTGATGGGTAACCACCTCTTCCACGTCCTCCTACACCTCCTCTTCCTGGACAATATTGAAATAAATTGAGTTTAGTTGTGCTTGAGAGAATTTGCAAGCCCACAAAATGTAACTAGACGCTGGCAGAGGAGACATTGTAATGTATGATGAAAAACACTTACTTGCTCCACGTACACCAGCGGGATTGGGTCTTCGTTCCTCGATGTATACTTGTCTTCCACCCAAGTATATTGGAGAAGCCTATATTAAAGAAGAAACCAACAAGATTAGACCAAGTTGCAAACAAAAGAAGATGGAGGTGTAATTGCAGAGAATCCAGACCTTGATTGCATTCTCAACGGAAGTCATGTCCTCAAACTCTACAAAAGCATAGCAAACGCCGATAACATCCTGTACGGTTAGATGCTTAGATTGTTAGCTTTGATTCTTTATATCTCTTTGGAAAAGATAATGAAGGGTAAATTTAATCATTAAGGAAAAGAAGATTACCTTGCGAGTTCTGAGAAAAACACCATCAGGCTTGATTGTACCAAAGTTTTTAAATTCTTCCTCGATTTCAGCAGCAGATATGTTGGAAGGCAAATTCCTAACGTAAACGGATTTGAGCTCAACTGGAACAAGGCAAACAAAATACAAAATCATAAAAACAGCAGAGATTCTAACTCACGTCTCTAACTATTTAAAACAGTAGTGCACAAATTTGAAACTCCAAATACTTTTAATGCTTCAAAACTTTGAGACAACTTACAGTCTTCAAATCCAGAGCCATCTTCGCCCTCTGCTCCATAGTCAGGAATATACTGAGGAGTGTTTGATTGCTGAGCAGGGGGAAGAGACGTAGCCACCTGAGGGTTAGGAGACTGCAGTGGTTGTTCCCATTCGTTTATTTCTTGGGAGTTCTTGTTATAGGACGGTTGTGTAGCAGGTGCAGGCACGGTTGCTGCAACCCGTAACTGATAAAAAGAAAATCATGTTTAGAAGCTAGTTTCTCAAACTAATTTCACCGAGATATGTTCTCCCAGGTCGATTTTGTTGGCCACAATAAACAGCATTTGTACTTACAATGGACGCATAACTCAGCTTTGACTTTTCACCAACAGGTTCCTCTACTGGAGCTGCTGGAGGCTCACGTACTGCATCAACCGGTGCTTCATCTCCAACGGTTTTCTCATCCACAACTTCATCTTCAAGTTCTTCTTGTTGAGGTTGATGTTGATCCTCTGGCAGACTGTACTTGTCCACAAGATCATCTTTGACTTGGGTTGAATTCACGTAATCCCTTACTTCTTGCTCCAAAACGTAGTCATGAACTGGAATTCAAACAAGTGATATCAGTGTAAAGAGCACAACCAAAAACAGAGCTAGTGTCTTCAATCTGAAGTAAATCACGACAAGAGTTTGGCCCTTCCAAGACTAAAGACTACAAGTTCCCAAATGTTGTTTCCAGATTTAGCAAAAAAAATCTACCTTGAGGTTCTTCATGGGGGCTTGGAGGGTTTAGCTGACCCTCACGTTTGCTTTCAGATATATAGGAAGGCTGATGATAGTAGACAGTTTCATCATCAATGAACTGAAAGATATCATTGAGAACAAAATATCCCTTTTCCTGTGGAGCAAGAAAAAATGTCTGCACGAAACTCCTTCTATTGCTCATATCCTTGGTTTTCACAGAGCCAGACACTACCACCAAAACACCTCCATTCAACGACTCCACCGAATTGATTGTCTTCACTTCGATCGCAGTAAAATTTAGCGACATGACCATGTTGTGAATATGCTGCAGTCACAGAAGAAATTGAAAAACAGCAATCTCAGCTCCAAAAGAACACTAAAAGCATCACCAACAAAGTTACTAGTTCCGGCAAACTTCCAGTGACAAAGGTTTTTTACTTCTTATTCAAAATCGTTAAACAAACGAGGAAAATAGTCAGAGAAGAGCGAAAACTGAAACTTACCAGTAAAGTGTCGGCTGTCTCGGTCGAATCTCCATCCACACGGATCGCTTTACTAGACTCGGAGTAAAACTGATGAATAAGATCCGGCTGTTGCTGCAATACTTGATAGTATTGTCCCACGAAGTATGAACCCACCTGCAATATAACGAACACAGATCCAGCAATCACAAACCAAAACAACGAAGCACGAAACTAAGAAAACCCTAAACCAATTTCGAAAGTAAACTCACTTGCATAGCTCCAGGATAAGGAGTCGCCATTATTCCACCACTAAGCTCACGTAACAATAGAAGATCTGGACTAAAAAAAGCCCCAATAACAATAGCTTCAAGATCAAGATCCGAAAGGAGATTGAAACGAATATAACCAGTCAATCCGAAAACTTGAAAACAACTCCTCAAAGAGAAATTAATCTGGTTTGAGAAAGCGAAGTCGAGAAGGAGAAGAGAATCTAGTCTCTTTCTCTATCTCTCTCTCGTTATCTTTCTAGTTATATCCAAGTACGGCAGATCTGACAGTGATAAGAACAGGACGATGAAGAGAAGATTTAAGTAGGGTTTACACAGAGAGAAAAAAAAAAAAAGGTGTTTAGATCTACACGAAGTGGGAAAAAAAAAGAGAAGGTTAAGGGTTTTGTGTGTAGATAGGGTAAGACACTAAGGAAGGAGGCGCTGATTATTTCCTTTTTTTAGATACGGGTCTTGTCTTTCCTTCTTTTTTGTAAATTTCCACATATGTTTTTTCTTATACTAAATTAACCCCAAATGTTTTATTTATCAGATTCCCCCTCTATTAGTCTATTCGCATTTTGCCCCGGTCCTTTGTTTTCCCTTTTTCCCTAGTTTAATCAAATTAAAACATTTAATGTTTTATATTATCAATTTTTTTCCAGATCAATTAAAATATTTCAAAGTGAAAAATAAATTCCTAATCAAATATGATAATATTTGTTGTATTAAAATTATTTAATGTTGTTTTTGTTTGATATTTACCTTGCATTTTTGTACATTGATATTTAGTATTTACCTTTTATATTTTACAAGATAAAAAGAATATTATAAGGTATATATAATAGTGTCATTTATAACATGATGAAGACAAAAACGAAAATAAAATAAAACTTAAAAGATTCATTTACAAATAAAAAAGTTTTAACTCTATTTTTGATTTGGATATTGGAGATGCATCACCTATTGAAGTTTCCGGTTATCAACCCGGTTTACTAGCTTGTTCACTTTGTCCGGTCCCCAGATACGGATAGTTTGGTCATCACTTGCCGAGGCCAGCATCCGAGGATTTCTTGGGTTCCAGCTAACACAGTTTACGGTCATGGAATGACCTGATAACGCTTCAAGCGGCTTTGACTTCTTCAAGTTCCATATGTAGACCTATAATAAAACACACAGATCAATGTCATGAACTCATGTATGATAAGAAACTGATAAGTGCTGTACCTGTGAATCCTCACTTCCACTAGCGATAAACGAACTGTCTAACCCACCAAAACATGAACGTATGACGTATTTGCTCTGCTTGTGACCTGAAAACTTCAATGGTTGTTTCCACTCTCCGGCAAGATCCCATAGATGTATCTCTTGGCTGCTTAAGTTGACGATAAAGAATTTACCATCACCAGACACTGAAAGAGATGTGATTGGTTGTTCCTCAGAGATAACACGTTCAGCTTTTGTCTCCAAATTCAAGATTCTGATTTCTTTATCTGAAAACACGGTGATCATACTCTGGCCATCGGGCGTCACAGCCAAATCTACTACCTAATAGGAATTGCACATTTTGGTGAGGACCAAGATACAGAGGTATAAACAAATCTTTTCATTAATACTACCTTTGGGATTCTTGTTCCTCTCCAGGCTTTGATCTCGTTCCCATCTGTATCCCACATTACAATCCCTTTTTCTGGGTCAGAACTACCGCAGACAAGCCGTGTTGAGTCAGGGAACCATGCGCATGAGCTGACCGTGAAGCCACTATTGGTGTTTCCGAATGTGTATCTGCACACACCTGTGCTAACATCCCATAGCTTCAACACCTCAGCATTTCCGCATGTGAGCAGCTTAGTGTCGTCAGGGCTCCACGAGACAAATGAAACTGGATTCTGGTGGCTCTGAAGTGTGTGCTTCAGTTCGAGTTTGCTGTCATCCAACACCTGAAACAAGAAGTTTTAGAAAAATACCTAATAATATTTAGAGTCAGAGACAAATATTTGTAAGAAAAGAGGCATATAGCAATCGTCACAACAACATGGATAACAATTCTCCAGTCCCTTTTGACAAATCATCACAGAGAAACTAACGAAACGAGAAGTCATACGCAAAATTTATCAGCCCTGAAGTTTTAAGACCTAGTTACATGCCTTATAACTACAAAACACTATTGACTCGGAATATAGAAATAACTACCCATTTGTGATCTTAAAGTGGCTTTCTACCTTATTTACCAAGCTTGAAGCCAGACATCCAAATGTTATTTGCTTTTATTTTCCACCTCACTGCGTGAAGAGATATACAAGAAGAAACCTCGTAAGGTTCTCTTTACCCATGTGAGCTAATTTCTCTGGTTTCTTTCTCACCGACATTAGGTAAAACTAAAAGAACGCAACAGTATAAAATGGTACCTTCCATATGATAGCTGTACAATCGCTTGATGCAGTGGCCAGATATCCACCATTATTAGAGAATTGCACAAACCATACTTCATTTTTATGAGCCGTCAAAATCTGTAAGATAATAAGAGATGGGGAATCAATAAGAATCGGTGATAAACATCCAAAAATACATGACTTACTAATGTATAAACAACCAAATCATAACCCCATCCATCTATCAATGTGAAAGAATCCTAACAACCTCAAGAAACTGCAGCAGTTTGCCAAAGACAAATTTTGTTCATAGCTATCACAGTATCAAAATGAAAACATGGGTGACAGATAAACTACACCTGGACTGTTTTTGAAGGAATTTGGTCTCTACCACAAAGGTGATCCTCATAGAGTGATACTGCGCCCCTTGTGTTATGATACAAACATGAATCGATCTGGTTCATCACAGCAGTCTCAACCAAATGTTCCAACCTTCTCTCGGGAATAACAATTGGTGAGGGAATCAACTTCTCCAGTTCATCCAACAACCTTATCCTCAAATCTTGAACTAAACAATTGCCTACTTCACCAGATTCCATCTCTTTAGAAGAAAGAATGTCACAAGCAAGCCTATGAATCTTCTCTTTTCCCACTCGTAACAGAGGAGCCTGCTTCCGTAACACATTAAATGCTAAGGATGTATCCCCTCGTCTCAAATACTCAAACAAACATTGCTTGAACACTAGATACAAAATGGTATTTCTCATGTCATCCTTGGAATTATCCAATATTCTGTCGAGGACCCCTATGCAACTATCCCAATTGCCTCCCAAAACTTGCATTTCAAGCAACTCAAAGTCAGCAGATTTATACGAGACGTGTGACTCGTACTCCAGACAAGAAGCAGATTTCGTATATCCTAAGGAGTATAAGCATTGGACCAGTACCCTGATGAATTCACGTTTCTTGAGCAAACCTTTTGAGCCTAAAACCTCCCTTGAACCATTCTCCATCTGGAAAACTCTAAGCTATAAAGCAAATATCCTTTGACGTCTAGATAATAACTTTCTAAGATTCTCACGGAGAAGTTATCATTATCTATCTTCACCATTCAGTAGTTGAAGGTCCATAATGTCAGAAAAGGACACATTTCCCGCTGAAATTTTGACTTTCTTCACCAGAAATTGAAAGAAACCCAAATTTCTAAAACACTGAGAAATAATCAGAAAAATAAACCAGCTCGTCCACTAAATAATTCCCCAACTACGAAGCAATCAACCGCCCAAAACGAAATCAAGTAAAAAATATTAAACCTAAGAGAAAAAAACCACGTAGGATCTCAGATTCCGATTCGACGTTTCCCTGTGCGAAGAAATCGCTCCGCAGTAACCACCCACTAACTCGAAACACTAAATACTTCCCACGAAAACTAATCGACTATCGAAAAATCAAAATCGAGTAAGCTGATGAAACATAGAAACATATACGCTTCCAATCAGTGAAACACAGATGCGATTTAAGAAATGGCGAAAGATTCAAATTCCTCCAGAATCGGTGTAAAAAAGAGAAGAGATACAAACAACAAGCACAAATGAGAAGAAGAAAACGAACGAGAGCGTGAATCCAAATCCTCAGCCTCAATCTTCTCGGATTTCAACAGAAATTTGTTTTTTTGCGGCGAGCGTCTTCTCTTTCGTTTGTGATCTTTTCGGCGAAGAGCGGTCGATAATTAATATCGTCAAGGATAAAATTAGTTAGTCGAATATCAAAGATATTTTGTACTATATTAAAATATCACAGAACTATATATTATATCGGGAATTGAAACACGTGTGAGTAAACCCTTAGTCAAAAATATTTGAATTTTTCCGATCTTGCCTTTGCGCTACACTTAGACCGACACCACTCATGTAATTATTTTTTTCCTAGAAATTTTAGAATATGAACTAAAAACATACATGATTACATCTCCAATATCTTCATTTACTCACAAATTTATATAGGATCGTATAGTTATTTGTTTGAATTACAACTAATAAATATGTTACTTGTATACATAATTGATATATACAAATGATATATATTATTGCCAATGTAATATACATATTTAAAATATAACATATAAGTATTTTTGGTACTAATTTTTAAATACTGTTATAAATAGATGTTTATGTGTATTTACATTTAAATATTGTAAAAATGTTTTTGGGTCTCTTTGGTCTTATTATATTAAAAGTAATACTAACTCTTTTTTATTGGTAAGTCGTTTTTAAATAATTTGGTTAGTCTTTCTATCATTTATTCATATTCAACTATGGATATACAAAAATTAATTGTGGCGAATTTTTCCAAGAAAATGCGACGCAAAAGATTCCACAAACTTAAACCGGGAATTCCGTTTCATCTCTCATCCGGTTTAGATTCATCTTGATTTGCCACCGGTTCGATTTGGCTCCGGTTCTACTCAACTCAACCTTAAATGTTCAAAAGTTTGAACCCTATAAATACGATTGTGAATCTCTCTGTCTACCATTTTGAATCAACGCCTTCGCTACGACATGGCATCTCTCTCCGACGAAGGAATTCTCGGCCACCCGATCGTCGTGCGTGTCTTTATCTCTCTAATTTCTAAGTTTACAGATGCTTCTGTGAGTTAATATACTAATTATATCGGTTGCAATGGCAGCTTGGATGTGGTCAACTCTGTCTCGATTACTTAGTCACTGTGCCGTCTTTCCCGGTTCCGGACCAAAAGATCCGATGCACGAACTCCAAGGTTACCAATGCCTTTTCTATTGGTTATTTTTCTGAGTTTGATTCGTTGACTTTAATTTTTTATCTGATTAAGATTTTATAGATTTCTCTTTCAGATTCATATATTTTGTATGATCTTTTTTTCAGATTCAAGGAGGTGGAAACACTGGAAATGCTTTAACATGTGTTGCTCATTTGGGTTTGAATGCTAGGATCTTAGCTAAGGTAATCAAAGTAATCCTTCGAAACTATTTCGTCGTTGTAAATTGGGGATTTCTGTTCTTGGAGAGGGAAATTAGGGTACATGCTTTTAAAATCTATATGTATAGGATGGTTTGGCTTCTTTTGTGTTTTAGAGCTACTTGTTCACTAGTGTCCTAGTATTGACATTACAAAATCAGAATTAGATATAAAGGAATTTTGATATCGTTTAGGTTGCTGATGATTCTCAAGGACGATGGATGCTAGAGGAGCTAGAATCTAGCGGTGTGGATACTTCATTTTGTGTGGTAAGATCATAAAAAGAGTGATATACTCTGTTTCTTTGTTTCTTTTAATGATTTGAAGCTAATCAAACATAGATTTGCATTTCAATATCAGAGTGCTAAAGATGGGGTTTCACATTTCAATTACGTTATTGTGGATAATCAAACGTGTGTAAGCTGCATACTTATTCAACATTCTTTCCATTGATGAGTTTTGCTTAGAACCGTTGATGCAATTTTAAAGTTTTTTACAGCTGCACAGATATATTATCTCTGAAAAAATTGTCTAAGATATATATTTTGCATTTGATATGATTCACACAACGCATTCTAGGAATACTCGTACGTGTATTTTCACTCCAGGCTATCCTCCTTTGCTCCCAGATGACCTCACTGAATCTCGTCTTTCAGCTGTGCTGGATGGAGTTAGAGTCTTGTATGTAAATGGGAGGTCCCGTGAAGCCGAACTGCTTCTTGCACAAAAAGTGAATACTTTTCTTTTTATTTTTCAATAGAAAGTTAGAAATCTACCATGTAAACCTACTAGTCACTAAAAGTTGTAACGAGAGCTAATCTTGTGCAGGCAGATAGCAAAAACATACCCATCTTGATTAACACAGAGAAACTAAGGGAAGGGTTAGATGAGCTCCTTCACTTGGCTGATTACGCCATTTGCTCTACTAGTTTTCCTCAGGTAAGAGTGTTCAGTCTGATTCTTAGGTAGTGATGTTGATATCATCAATTTTATATGTTTAAGTGATTAGTATTCAATGAAAGATAAGACTTATGTTGGATTGATGATTTCAGGAATGGACAGAGACACCATCAGCTCCCACTGCACTACTCTCCATGCTCATTAGATTACCAAAACTGAAATTTGTGATCATGACCTTGGGAGAACACGGTTGTATGATGCTCCAGAGGTGTACCGATGGTGAGACTTTCTGTGTTTCAGTCCAATGTTTACAGAATGTTAACAAGAAAACTTCTCTACTATATATATGCAGAATTTAATGACAATTTTGGTTTTTTTCTTTCACAGAAGTTTCAGGATCAGAAGAGACAGACATAGATGAACTTCACGAGTCTCTGATGCAAACTACAGACTTTACAAGTTCATTACCAGTCTGCAATTCATCGGTAAAGTAACGATCCAAATACATATTCCATAGAGTCTCATTGGTTGATTGATTTCGTATCTTTTTCGTAACATTTTCTCCAATTCTGTTACCGGTTTCAGCTAGCGGTTAGACTGAAAGGAAACGTCACAGGGAGGTTGCTTATTGGAAAAGCCGAGAAAATACCTGTAACGGAGCTTCTCGACACAACCGGTGCCGGAGATGCGTTTACCGGAGCTTTGTTATATGGTAAACTCTCATTGGTTGACCAGTAAACCGTGATTAACCGAATCAAACCGATTCTAATCTTTAGTCTTGCTCTTGTTTACTACCCCACAGGTTTGTGCACAGGCATGGCTCCAGAAAAAATGTTACCGTTTGCTTCTCGAGTCGTAAGTTGGCTTATTCTTTTCCTAGCTCTGACGCGATTTTAAAAACGCTAGCGTCACGCGTTTGTCCATTTAATTTGTAAAGGATTGACTAATTGTGAAGGAAATGTGCGTTTGAGTTTTGTAGGCCGCTTGTTGCTGCAGAGGTTTAGGGGCTCGAACTACCCTTCCATCGCGTACGGATCCAAACCTTATTGCGTTCTTAGGGATACAACCGTAATTTAATATTGCGTGACTTGCGTCTGTATTTTATTTCTTAAAAGTAAAAAAGAAAATTATTTTAAAAAATCCCAAGTCATATTTTCTTTGTGAAATCGTCTTACTTTACGTGTAACATGTGAACGAGTAAATAAAAAAAATATCACAGATTAAATTAAATATCATCCATTAATATGATTATATATTTTGTTATAGATATATAAGAGACAGTGGTTTAAATATATAGCCGTTAAAGCTAGATCCACCACCATCATTTATATTTTAAAGTGTATATGAAATACTGACTTTTAAAGCCAAAAAGTGTAAGAGAATCCTAAAACTAAACCATAATTATATAATCGAAATACCAACTATATTTAGTATAGTTGTTATCAACAATTTTGTCTTTGCAAAACTAATTAATTTATGGGTTAGTTATCGGTTTTCGTAATTATATATGCATATATGTTTTGTGTATATATATACACTTGCTATTTTATTAATAAAGAAAAAATATTTGTTATAAAGGACATATTCTATAGACTACGGACTAGTGGGTACTAGTATTTAGTGTAGTTGTTAATTAAAATATAATTCGTGGCTGTGGAACTAAACAACTTATGAATTAGTTAAGGTCGAGCATTTAATTAATTAAAATATTTTTATTGAATTTTATGTATTAATTATGTTAAGATTTTAATTTTGTTTATATTTATGCGTTGAACAATTAATAAGTATATTAATATTGTTTTTTTTTCCAAAAAGTATAATTAAACGAAAAGTATATTAATACTGTTGTTAAAATTTGTTATACTCCCAAGAAAACTATTAAATTTCTCTTAAATTTGTATAGTTCTATGGATTTTGTAATGAATAAGACAAAATCGGTGTTTGCGTGTCGGAAACCCTAGGCTATGTAATATATAAGAAAGACCAAGGGTATTTTAGGGAAAATGAAATTTATTAAATAAATATTTCTTAATTAATAATAGTTCAAAGTTTATGTTGTTAAGTAAATTATTCGGACTAAATCCCATAGAAGGTGGGAGCGAGGAGGGAGGCACGAAAAGGAAATCAAAGTAAGAAAAAAAAGGAACAAAATAATACCCAAAAATATTCTGGGAATTCTTTTTTTTCCCAAAAACGCGTTTAGATTTGCACTTTCATTTGGATTTTTTTGGGTTTTTTTCTATATTCATCCAGAAAATCTCAGTTTCTTGAAGTTGTTCGCATTTTCTTCGGTGTCTTTGTGTAGGTTTCAGAAGTTATATATTCGTTTGATTGAAAGTAGATCCAGAAGCTGGAGTTGAGTCTCTGATCTGCGAATCGAAATGGTAAGATTTCATTTTCATGGCGTTTGATTGCTATTTTATGTTTGGGTCAAATCAGTAAGGGTTTTGTTAGTTTGACTTGAGGCGAAGATGGGTTCTGGGTTTTGGGGGTTTCTTTTGGTGAATTGATGAGTTTTATTATTCGAAAAGTGTTAATCGAGGTTGGGATCATGGTATTATTGACTCATTCCGTGCTAGAATTCCTGAAGATGTTAGTCCTGTGCGATTGAGATTTGACTTCAATTTGACCAGTCTGTTCGAGTTTGACGATTAGTCTAAATCCTGTTTGAATCTTCTTAAGCTGATCTTCATTACCGGAATGCTGTACGGTTCTGATCCTCGAAAGCAATTTAATGTAGTTTTGCACTTCTCTTAGTCTTCTGTAAAGCTTTTGGGCAACTCAGCAATTGGGGTTGATTGTTGTTTGTCGACGGATTAATTTGTCCTGTCCTCACTGAGAACTAAGCTTTTGACACCCTTGTCTCTATAGGTTGCTACTTTCAATCCTGTAGTTGGGTCGTATGTGTGGGTGGAAGACCCTGATGAAGCATGGCTTGATGGTGAAGTCGTAGAGGTTAATGGTGAAGAGATTAAAGTCCTCTGCACTTCAGGGAAACATGTATGTACTTTCCTTGTGATGTTGCAATTGCAGGGTTTCACTTGTCTTTCAAATGCTTTTCGGTGGACCTTATGAAACTTTTGTCAAAGCAGAACTTCTTTTTTGGAAAATTCAGGTTGTTACAAAAGTCTCAAATGCTTATCCAAAAGATGTTGAAGCGCCAGCTTCAGGAGTGGACGATATGACAAGACTTGCGTATTTGCATGAACCTGGAGTTCTACAGAATTTGCATTCAAGATATGATATAAATGAGATTTATGTGAGTAATTCGTTCTAACTTCTCTTTTATGTACCGTGGCTAGTTCTAGTTGATTATATATGCACTCTTGATATGTCTATAATGTGCCTTGGGAAAGCTCTCTAATCGGTGAACTTGTCTGAGATGCACTCTGCTGTTGGACTAAACTTTCTTCTACTTCCAGACTTACACAGGAAGCATACTTATTGCCGTAAACCCATTTAGAAGACTTCCCCATCTTTACAGTAGTCATATGATGGCTCAGTACAAAGGCGCTGCCCTAGGGGAGTTGAGCCCACACCCGTTCGCCGTGGCAGATGCTGCGTATAGGTAATTCATACACACTGGTAATATATTTTTGCTGTTTTGCTGTTGTTGATCCTTATTATTACTCTGTTCCTCGTTGCATTCTAATGCAGACAAATGATTAATGAAGGAGTAAGTCAATCTATTCTAGTTAGTGGCGAAAGTGGTGCTGGTAAAACTGAGAGCACAAAGTTGCTTATGAGATATCTTGCTTACATGGGAGGGAGAGCTGCTGCGGAGGGAAGGAGTGTTGAACAGAAAGTGTTGGAGGTGAAAACAAATTATAGATTGTACTTTCATTCAGTGAAATCCTGTTTTAGAAATGTGAACATGAAGCTAAAACTTCGGAGAATGGTCAAATCTTTGTTTGCAGCTGCGTATGCTTTTCATTAGCAACTTAAGAGTGAATAAATCACTAAAAGTTCAGAAAAGTGACGCTAGTAATAACACATAAAACCAACCGCTTAATCTACTATAATGTCCAGTACTTTACAAATGATGTTGGTCTTGGCTTTTTTTCAATCTGTTTCTGATTAGTTTCTTAAATTTACCTTTTATTCAGTCAAATCCTGTTTTAGAAGCATTTGGAAATGCAAAGACGGTTAGGAACAATAATTCCAGGTAACAAAGGTTCCTATTTCCTTTACTGCATTATTTGGTTATATTGTTGAGGTTCTCTGAAAGCTTTGAGCCGCACCACATTCCTTTGTTAACTTGTTTATTTTTCTACCTTCTAGTCGTTTTGGTAAGTTCGTGGAGATTCAGTTTGACGAAAAGGGAAGGATATCAGGAGCTGCAATAAGAACTTATTTGTTGGAAAGATCACGTGTTTGCCAGGTCTCTGATCCGGAAAGAAACTATCACTGTTTCTACATGCTTTGCGCTGCTCCACAAGAAGTAAGTTTGTAATTCACTTATAATATTTAACACTGAAGTATCTGATCCTGGTTTGGCTACTAATCCGCTTGTATATGTTTTTTACTTTCAGGATTTGAAGAAATTCAAGCTGAGTGATGCAAAGACATACCATTATCTCAATCAATCTAAATGTCTTGAGTTGGATGGGTTGGATGATGCAGAGGAGTATCATGCCACAAGACGAGCTATGGAAGTCGTCGGGATCAGTACTGAGGAGCAGGTAGGCATCACAGAACTCCCAATTTTAGCCAGAGCTGCTAAATTGTTTCCAAGAAGACTTCTATTCTATACTAATATTTTGTTTCAGGATGCAATTTTCAGCGTTGTTGCTGCCATTCTCCATCTGGGGAACGTTGAATTTGCTAAAGGAGCAGAGATTGATTCATCTATTCCCAAAGATGAAAAATCCTGGTTTCATTTGAAAACTGCAGCTGAGCTACTGACGTAAATGCCTCAACTAATAGTGTGCAATGTTCCTTTGTTTTCTTTTCTTCTGTTTGTGGACTGAAGTTGGTTTCCTTATTCATGTCATCTGCCTTTCCAGGTGCGATGCAAAGGCACTTGAAGAGTCTCTATGCCAGCGTATCATGGTAACTGTCGGTGAAACCATCACAAAAACTCTTGATCCAGAATCTGCTACTCTTAGTAGAGATGCTTTGGCTAAAGTCATGTACTCAAGGCTGTTTGACTGGTGGGTCTCTCGGTTCTACCCTGACGAAGATTTCACAACTGCTTCTCCTTACTTGGAGATACAAGCTTCAAAGGTGATTTCCCACCATTGTTCTATACTAATCCTTCTTGGTCTTTGCAGGCTTGTCGACAAGATCAATAATTCAATTGGTCAGGATCCTGACTCGAAGTACTTGATTGGTGTCCTTGATATTTATGGATTCGAGAGTTTCAAGACAAACAGGTGCTTAACTGGTATGCTTGTTGTTTTCGTAAATGTTTAGATGGGGTTCTTTAACAAAATTTGGGCGTAAATGCTTGTTGTCTTCACCAGAATATATTGGTTTTTATTGTTTCATGTGTCTGCTTTTACATAGTACACTATATAGGTCAGATCACTTTCATAGTTAAGCCAGGGCTTGGTTTTGATTTTTTTCACTGCCTATCCAAGAGTCGATGAGGTTGTAAGGAAAGTACTGTTAGATGAATATACTACGCAACTGAGGAAACTTCTCTGTGTTGAGAGTAACTTCACTGTTTAACTGTTATACATGATCCCTATAGGTGCTTTTTCTTGTTGGTCATGGCCTAGTACTGACAGTTGCAATTTTGTTGCAGTTTTGAGCAATTTTGTATCAATTTGACCAATGAAAAACTTCAACAGCATTTTAATCAGGTTTGATGAGAACAAGTCTTTCACTCTTCCACTATTCTCTTTCAATGCACCCAATGTTCTAAGGTGTGCTCATTATCCGTGCACAGCATGTCTTTAAAATGGAGCAAGAGGAGTATAAAAAAGAGGAGATCAACTGGAGCTATATAGAGTTTGTAGACAATCAAGATATCTTAGACCTAATAGAAAAGGTCTGTCTTATGATACCTTTTTGTATATGTATGCTCACTGATCTTTATATCTGTTACCTTACCCATAGAAGTTTTACTATACTCCAAAAGCTTCCAAACCGTCCCTAAAGTTCTATTGGCTTTTAAATCTAGGCAAAAAGTTGCTTCTGTTGCCAGTTTTCTTGCCCACAATCAATATCTGTGATCTCCTTTCATTGATTTTCTCATTCTTGGTGCTTTTTTCCTCTTGTTTTGTGTTCTTCAGAAACCTGGAGGTATTATTGCACTGCTAGATGAAGCTTGGTGAGTGTGAACCCAAACCACTGATTCTGGACCCTTTCTTTAGTACTATATTCTAATGATCTTACATTTCTCCCCATTATGTCGTCTGCTATCTGTTTACTTTCGCAAATTCATTTTGTTTTTTGCGTTATAGCTGAACTGAGACTTTTTTTGTGCAGTATGTTTCCAAGATCAACGCATGAAACTTTTGCGCAGAAGCTATACCAAACATTCAAAAACCATAAGCGCTTTACCAAGCCAAAATTAGCTCGCAGCGACTTCACAATTTGTCATTATGCTGGTGATGTGAGTCGCTGTTCTGTCATTGCTTCAAATGATTTTGAAGAAATCTCGGTGATTGATTGTTAAATATATGTTCTAACTACCGTTGGGGTATTGTTCCAGGTCACTTATCAGACAGAACTTTTCCTGGACAAGAACAAAGATTATGTAATTGCTGAGCATCAAGCATTGTTAAATTCTTCTGGTTGTTCCTTTGTAGCAAGTTTATTCCCACCAATGGCTGACGATGCCAAACAAACAAAATTCTCATCTATAGGTACCCGTTTCAAGGTGAGTCTGATTTTGGTTTTCAATTTCAGTTATCTTATTGTATGGTTAGTGAATATCATTGTCTGCTTCTTTGCAGCAACAATTGGTATCGCTGCTCGAGATTCTCAATACCACGGAGCCACACTATATTCGCTGTATAAAACCAAATAACCTGTTGAAGCCTGGAATCTTTGAGAACGAAAATATTTTACAGCAATTACGTTGTGGGGTGCGAATGACCTTCTGTGTCTATTCACTAATCGAGCCTCTTGTGTAAATTGTTATCCTTGAGAGAATGAAATTGGTTATGTTCATGGCTTCAGGGTGTGATGGAGGCAATCAGGATTAGTTGTGCTGGATATCCTACTAGGAAGCACTTTGATGAATTCTTGAACAGATTTGGTATTCTTGCTCCAGAATTGTTGGTAAAGAAGTAAGATGTTGCTTCTCTTTGGATTTGCTTTGTGAGATTTTATGTCGTTTGACATTTCTTAACTGATTCCTTTTCATAACAGCTCTGATGACCCTGCTGCTTGCAAAATGCTTCTGGACAAAGTGGGACTTGAAGGTTATCAGGTAATTGCCTCATCAAGCTGATAGCAATGCAATTATCGCATATGTGATGAACTACGTTTGGAGTGAAATATTGACATGCACATGGGCATTTACTTTTGTAGATTGGCAAGACAAAGGTATTTCTGAGGGCTGGACAAATGGCCGACTTGGATACTCGAAGGACTGAGGTCTTGGGAAGATCAGCGTGCATCATTCAAAGAAAAGTTCGATCATATCTTGCTAAGAAGAGTTTTATCCTTCTTCGTAATTCTGCAAAACAAATCCAGTCAGTTTGCAGAGGTATGAACATTTTGCTGAGCATCTATAGTTAGCCCCACCAAAAATGTTCGAATTCTTCTGTGTTTAATTTAATTTAGTTTCAGGATTAACTTGCAAACCTATGTGTCTCTCTCTTTTGTCAGGTCATCTCGCTAGAAGTTTATACGAAGGCATGCGAAGGGAGGCTGCTGCTATAAAGATCCAAAGAGACTTGCGAATGTTTCTGTCTAGGAAGGCTTACACAGAGCTACTTTGTGCTGCTATCTCGGTTCAAGCTGGTATGCGTGGTATGGTTGCCCGAAAAGAACTATGTTTCAGAAGGCAAACAAAAGCTGCAACAATAATTCAGGTGCACTTATATTCAAATTGTGAAGTTTGAAGTCAACTGCTCAGAGAACCCAATATACATAACGAGGCCTAATGCTTCCAATAACTCCTTTTATAACAAGATGAACAGTTATTTTGTTCTTGATATTCTAATCGTGGTAGTTGTCATTGTTATTACAGACCTGGTGTCGTGGATACTTGGCCCGGCTGCATTACAGAAAACTAAAGAAAGCAGCTATCACGACACAATGTGCATGGAGATCAAAAGTTGCTCGTGGTGAGCTTCGGAAGCTTAAGATGGTGAGATGTGATTTCTTTCTTTGTCTAGTTTTGTTCTATCATGTTATGTATCTGAGCTTCACTTCTGGCGATTTTGCTTCACATGAACATAATTTTTATAATTCATTTTACACAGGCTGCTCGAGAAACCGGAGCACTTCAAGAAGCTAAGAACAAGCTAGAGAAGCAAGTTGAAGAGCTGACCTGGAGATTGCAGTTAGAGAAACGAATTCGAGTGAGATATCTGTTCGAAGAACCAAAATTTTGTTTCTCGTGAAATAGACCCTGGTTTCCCTGGGGTTTCTTGCATTTTATAAATTTTGCTATTCGTTATTCATCATTTTCATCGCTGCAGGTTGACCTGGAAGAGGCTAAAAAACAAGAAAGTGCAAAAGCACAATCTTCTTTGGAGGAACTGCAACTTAGGTGTAAAGAAACTGAGGCATTGCTTACTCAAGAGCGTGAAGCTGCCAAGAAAGTTTCCGAGCTACCCCCCATTGTTATGGAGGTTCCTGTGGTTGACAATGAATTAATGGAGAAGATCACAACTGAAAATGAAAAACTGAAGGTTTGTAAATTTTTTTGAATCTCTGGCTTACTACTCACTGGAGAAAAGCAAGAAGTATATGCAATATTAGAGAATACTAACTAGGCAGACTTCCGCCAAATGAAAAACTCTACTGAGAGCGCTATTCTCCTTTGAGTGCTTGTCTTATGTAGGGAATGGTGAGTTCACTGGAAATGAAAATCGACGAGACTGAGAAAAAGCTTCAAGAGACAACCAAGATTAGCCAGGATAGGCTAAAGCAAGCATTGGAGGCTGAATCTAAAATAGTGAAGTTGACGACTGCAATGCAGAGGTACCCTTTGCAATAGTTTAACCTTCTGGAGTGACATTTTGAGAGCTCTGGCAGCGATTTGCACTCAGCTTGTTTAAACTATGTCTGACATCTCATCTTCAGGCTTGAAGAGAAGATTACAAACATGGAAGCTGAGAAACAAGTTATGCGCCAGCAAACAATCCTAAGCACTCCTGTCAGGACTACACTAGGACATCCTCCAACTGCACCTGTTAAGGTATGTGGTCTCTCTGCGGCTCTAATATATGCTGTTTAGCTGCGATCATCCTGGCATTGATGTTAACTTTTCCTAACTCTCTTTGCAGAATTTGGAAAATGGCCACCGAACAAATTTGGAAAGCGAGTTCAATGTAGTTCAGTTCCTCCAAGCAATTATCTCGATCTCTTGTTTATTGTATTTTCCGTTAGTTTATTCATGTGAAAAAAAAACTATTTTGTAGGAATCCGAGTTTACTACACCAATTAGCACAGAGTCTGATGGCAAGGCTGGAAAAACTGCTGTAGAACGTCAACTCGTATGTGTCCAGTTACTACTAATTCTTCGCACAGCTTCTAATTCTGACCTGAGTTGTACTGACATTGCAGATGAACGTCGATGCCCTCATCGACTGTGTAAAAGACAACATTGGTTTCACTAATGGGAAACCTGTGGCTGCATTTACAATATACAAGTGTCTTCTTCACTGGAAGTGTTTTGAATCTGAGAAGACTAATGTGTTTGATCGTCTGATTCAGATGATTGGTTCTGCAATTGAGGTAAATGAGAACACATTTCTTGACTAGCTGGTGGTTTGTCCAGCATCGTAACTTCCTTGAATATGCCACGTCTCATCTTCTAATCTCAAACTAAGTTATGGAAGATCTGTCTGCATGGTTAGCTTAGAAAGATCTATTAAGTTGTTATGCATGCTAATTTCAAAAGACTCCAGAGTGTTGTATTCATTTTTACTTGTTTTCTCCTGGAAGTTGATATTCTTTTTTGGCGTACTTAAGAATATCTATAGCGGAGTGCAAAATTAGTTAAACTTGGAAGTTTCAGTTGTTGCACTGATATTTTCAGAATGAGGATGACAATAGTCACTTGGCGTACTGGTTGACGACCACATCGGCATTACTATTTTTGCTTCAAAAAAGTCTTAAAACCGGTGGCACCGCAGCAACACCAATCAAGAAGCCATCTGCCTCAACTTCCTTGTTTGGAAGGATGGCCATGGTAGACAATTTTTCAGTTTTTTTTTTTGCGAAAGAATTCTTGCTTCCATTGTCAGACTCTCACCACTCTCCCTCCCTATCTTGTCCACCAGAGCTTTCGCTCCTCACCCGCTTCAGGCAACCTTGCTGCTGCTGCTGAAGCTGCTGCTCTTGCGGTGATCCGCCCAGTGGAGGCGAAGTACCCAGCTCTGCTTTTCAAGCAACAACTTGCAGCTTATGTGGAGAAAATATTTGGGATGGTTAGGGATAACTTGAAGAAAGAGTTATCAACTTTACTTTCTCTGTGCATTCAGGTTTTGTTCCCTTTTGTTCTTTTCACTTTTACGATAAATTTTTTTGTACTAGTTTAACAACTCTTCTCGTGGCCAAATAAAACTTCAGGCACCGAGAACTTCCAAAGGAGGGATGCTAAGATCTGGTAGGTCATTCGGAAAAGATTCTCCTGCAGTTCACTGGCAGACCATTATTGACGGTCTCAGTTCGCTTCTTGCCACAATGAAAGAAAATCATGTAAGGAAATTTTAGAACTTCCATGGATTTGTACTGCTCCAGTTCATCAATTCTCATATGTTACATTGCATCCAGGTTCCTTTAGTACTTGTACAGAAGATATATGCTCAAACTTTCTCCTACATCAACGTACAACTTTTCAACAGGTAATTTTAGTTCATTTTTATCAATTATAAAACTTAATCCGTCCGCGGTTTATATCAGATTTTATTGTCATCTTACAGCCTCCTTCTGCGTAAAGAGTGCTGCACATTTAGCAATGGAGAATTTGTAAAATCCGGGCTTGCTGAGTTAGAGCTATGGTGTTGCCAAGCCAAAGACGTAAATTCCTGAGTCATGGATTTCTTACACAGATACTAAATATTTTCAGTTTCGTTCTATCAAAATTTATTTTGTTCCTGGACTTGCAGTATGCTGGGACATCTTGGGAAGAACTGAAACACATCAGACAAGCTGTTGGGTTCCTGGTATGTTAATTTTCTACATTCGACTAGTAATATTAATAAACCCAGAGATATTCACATTTCAATTCGGATTTAAAATTTATTAATATGGAAAATGCAATTTTTCTTAATAACCATTGCTCTTCTTCTTCTTCTCCTCCGCAGGTTATCCACCAGAAGTACAGAATCTCATACGATGAAATCGCACACGATCTTTGCCCGGTATGGCTCTGTTCCATTTTCCAGAAACACACGTTATATCGCCATTCTTTTTTGCTAACATTCTCGTTAGTAAACAATTTGTATCCACAAACCAAGCTCTAAGTGATTCCGTGTTTCATATATTCAGGTCCTTAGCGTACAGCAGCTTTACCGTATATGCACATTATACTGGGACGATAGCTACAACACCCGTAGCGTCTCACAAGAAGTACCTAAACATTCACTTTCACATGAAATAAATACATCATCCTATTTTATTACTCAATTGTGAACCTAAGAAGATGCTGAACAAAGTTTATAAATTTCTCGCAGGTGATATCAAGCATGCGGACACTCATGACAGAGGAATCCAGTGATGCAGACAGTGATTCCTTCTTGCTGGATGATGATTCCAGGTAAACAACTATTCTTTCCTCTTATCTAGATTAAAGGTTTAGGGTTTACGATTTAGCTTTTATATGTAAAAAAAGACTGATTCTCGCACCCCAAGAAACTAAGATGATCAAAGATCTTGTAAGCTATGATCACTCTTGATTGTTGATTGTTGATTGTTGATTCTTGATTCTTGATTCTTGATTCTTGATTCTTGATTCTATGGATATATCCAGATCTTCACATATGTTTCAGGTTCTTAAGAAGTCTCTGAGATTCAAACGAACAACTAACTTGTTTTTGGACATCGTTTTGTACTTATTTTTGCAGCATTCCGTTCTCAATCGATGACATTTCGAGTTCAATGCAAGAGAAGGATTTTGCGGAGATCAAACCAGCAGATGAACTTCTGGAAAATCCAGCTTTTGTTTTCTTGCACTAGTGTTCTTTGTTCGTTCCTGAAACTTGAGAAAGCTTCAGAATCTAAAAGCTCTTCCTCGGGTTTTTTTTAGTCTGAGGTGGAGGGAGTGTGATGTGAAATCAGCCCTTTCTGAAGAAATGAAGAAAAAGAAAGTTTGGGGAAAATATGTAAATTCGTCTTTGTTGTGGGGCTGTTTTTGAAGCATATGTAATTTTTATCTATTCATTCATTTATTATTTTTGACCTCAGATTTTTTTTTTCTTACATTTTTAGACGGGTATTATATGTTAAAGGTCGATTTGTGTTGTTGTACAAAAGTCTTAAGATTTGAACACAATAGATATTTTTATTATATTGAAGTGAGCACAATGTTGAATTATATAACTCCTAGAAATAAGTGATATTTATTTTATTAATAATGCGAAAATATTAGTATTTCGTAACAAAGATTTTTTTATTTAGTGTAAGTCGCTTTATATGATTTAATTTATTTTATAAATTATTATTTAGCAATAATGGATAAAATGGGACCAAGAGGACCCCGTAATGGACCAATTTACAACTGTAAAATTCCATTATTCATATGATTTAATGCTCAGCACACATAAATTCAAATTCCGACGTGTGTATGTGTCAAATCGAAACGAAGCACACGAATGTTAAAATAGAAAAAAAATAGTAATAAACGAGTTAATTTATTTTGTCATTTTTATTATATAAATATTAGTTATAGTTTGGACCATCACCAAATTGGATTATGTTCAAAGTAGCAATAGAATCTCTTATTGTCGATTGTATTTCATTTTTCAAATTCTTTTTAAATTAGAGGATTGTTTTTGAATTTTTTTTTTTTTTTGAATGAAGAGAAGATGATAATCTTTCAAATTTGAGGAGTTTTATTATTTTTCAAATTTTTTTTCATATTTTTTAAATTTGGAGATTATATTTTTTTGTTTGAAACGAAAATTATAATTGACGATAAAATTTCATTTTTATCTACATATTTAGAAGAAAAAAAAACTGAAAAATAAACCATTGGAAATGGTCTAATTCTATATGCTGAGCAAAAAAAAAATCTTCGATATGGATAATGCAATATTGGTTGACCTCGTTTCATAAATTTTAATTTTCAATTTGTGCGGAAATTGAAAAAGAGTCATTTTCAAAATTTATGTACTTCAACATTCTTTTTGCGCAATAATAAATAATAAGAGAAACTTTGAAGTTACCTTTCATATTAGGAATGGGCACTGACAAATATTGGTCCAAACTATATTTATAGCTATAGAAAACAAACCAAAATGTCATATTCTTGTTTATTCTATATATAAATTTTTAATTTATCATAACTAAAACCAAATTGATTTTATATTTTAAACTTCAATTACATTATAACTATATTTACAGTTTTTATTTTTTAAAGAACCGAAATTAAAATTGATTTATATCAAACCTGAAATTTGATTATTATTTAATTTTGAATATAGTGAACAAAAACATTTTCCACGAATTTTGGAATTTTAATATATAGTGAAGTATTAAATATGTGATCGCATGTTAGTATTGTGATTCGTGAATATAAGCTTTGACTGAGAATCATATAAGTTTGACTAAATTACAAACATTTAATTTCACCATCCTCAACGGTCAAATATTTCATGTCATTAATTTTTAAGTAACCGTATTGTTATAATTAATTAATTTATCATAATTTACTTATTTTTTAAATCAATATTCCATGTGATCTCATGTGTTTTCTGCTCTCTTTTGTGATAATTCCTTGTTAGTAAATAATACAATTAATTATTTTTCTCGTTGAAGTAATTATTCAACTAACGAAGAATAATAATAATACTTATTAATAATTATATACATATTCTTGTTAATTATTTAATTACATTGCTGATTAACCAAATCGATTTATTCCCAACATGTAGTCAAAATAAGCATCTTTTATTTCAAATATTTTGTCATGTTCTCAAAGATTATGATTCCCTCTCACCATTTTAAAACAAATATTTTCAAATTTTAAATTTTATAATAAATTATGATTAATATCTATTTTTTTGGTATTTTTTTGGAAGTGGGTATTATTCAATAATGAGAAATTTACCCTCAAATTGTTGAAAATTATTATATATTTTTTTACTAATTTTGGTCATTTATCTTAAGTACTCTCAAAATTAATATTAATATATAAATATTAACATTAATCTATAATTTTGACTTGTTTACAAGGAAGGAAGAAATAAGTTTGACTTTCTACTAAAGGGAATCTGAGTAGTGATTTAAGAAAAAAATTTAAGATAGATCATGTCACATGCATGATCTCGTTCTTAAATCTTTAAATTAATTTTTTTAATAAAAAAAATAACTAAACCTATTTTAATTTACAAGATAAGAATAATTGGACCAAATTTAACAATACGAATTTGGTCAAATGGATTTATGCGTGACGCGTGTCCTTCTCTCTAATATAACCTTCATAAGGATGAAAACAATTTAATTAATTTAGTAGGTAATAATTATAATTTTTTAATAAATAATGTGTTTATTTATTTTGTTTACATGCACATCACTAATACGTGGAGAAATGTTATGTCCATGTATATGGTTGAAGGAGCCACGTATAAAATTTAGAGAATTTGATTTAATTCAAATTATGTAATTTAAATCCAGAATATTAGTTTAATCAAACATTTATTCGAACAAATAATACAAAAAAAATAGTATTTAATTGATATCTTTGATATATAATTCAAATTTTAGTTATTTGTAAATAAACTTATTTGATTAAAGTTTTTTTTATAAACAACTGCGAATCTTTTTTATCAACCCTATAAAACGAAATTATAAGTGTCGACGATTACGAGAAAAATTATTTTTTTATGATAATCCAATATAGATTTTTTTTTCAAATTACTATTTTCTTTTGTAATTACTCATTAAATAATTTTTTTAAAACTAATAAAAGATGTTTTATATATTTGATTATTTCATACTATTTGTTTGTATATACAGATTCGATGGTTCACTCGTCAATAAAATCATTAATGACAAAATGTGCTTAGGCCGTTGACACAAATTTGGTCAATACCTTTGGATTCTTTCAACTACTAAAATTGCGCAATTATGAAAGTAATTATTATTTTTATATTTATTTATATACATTATGTTAAAACATTTTTAAATAATTATAGCTATTATGATTATATTTTTTTCAAGTTGGCCAAGTGTCTTACAAAAATGTATTTATATAATTATATGTCTAGCATCAAATTCCGGAATATATATACATATATATATATATATAAAAGTTATGTATACATAAGTAT
>KE153499.1:611623-650435 GCA_000411095.1 Aethionema arabicum
TATCTCTTTTTTCCATTTCTTCTCCGTGCTCTCTCTCTCTCTCAATTATATTTCTCTCTCCTTCTCTGTTCCTATGGTGTCGGTAACGCAGTTACTGCGTTTGCGTCGGGAAACGCTAGTGGAAGTTATCTCTTTGTGACTCTCGACAGTTATATAATCTCTGCTCTGTATTCAAATTTCGTCTCATAAATGCTTCTGATTCGATAGTTTTCTTGCTCGTAATTCTCTTGATTCCTTCTTTAATTTCCCAAAAATTTCTGATTCTGTTCATGATCTCTTTTAAAATCTGAAAGCTTTTTTGCAACGGTCGCTTGTAAATCACTGGTTTGAGTTTGTATACCTAAGTAAGCTTTCTGTGCCTTTTGTTTTCTTCCGATTTCGTTAAACCTAATCGGTACTAAAACATGGTGAAATTGATGATGATTCTTCAGGGATTGAAGATGAATGGTAATCAAAGGAAAAACGATGAGCATCATCATGGCGTTGGAAGACAGATTCCAGGATGTTTGGGTCGGATGGTTAATCTATTCGATTTCGGAATAGTTAGTAATGGTGGAAAGAAATTGCTCACTGATAAGCCCCATTTTGATGGTTAGGTTTCTTTCTATTCTCACCTCTCTGCCTAAAGTTAGTACCTTTTAGGCAATATTAACATGATGATGATGATGATGATGATGATAATAATGATGATGATGGTGATGAATTTACAGGGTCTATTAAAAGGAGCCGAATTGATGTGTCTCACATGGAAGATAAAGCTGTGAGTTAACTTAACCTGTAAAGACATTTGATTTGATCATATCTTTATTGCTTAAGTGTTGATGTTTTGGTCATTGTTACACTATAGGTTGGAATCAATGGAACACCAATGAAGAAGCTTTTAGCTCAGGAAATGTCTAAAGAGATGGAATATAATCATAAGCTAAGCTCAACAAACGTTGTTGCAAAGTTAATGGGTCTTGATTCTCTTCCTCGAACACAATCTGGTCCAAAAACTAGCTCAAAATCTGGTTTAAGGAGGTCTTTAAGTCATGGAGAATATAAAGATATCCACGAGATTTGGAGTAAGGATTTAAGCAAGAAGAAGATGGATATTGTCCGTGAAAAATTCATGGAAGCAAAACGTTTAGTTACTGATGATAAACTTAGACATTCAAAGGAGTTTCAAGAAGCTATGGAGGTTTTAAGTTCTCACAAAGAATTGTTTCTTGAGTTTTTACAGGAATCAAATAACTTCTTCTCTCATAATCTCCAAAATTACCAGTCTGCTCCAGTTACACCAGAAACAAAGAGGATCACTATCTTGAAGCCTTCGAAGATGAATAAATCCGCCATTGAAGCTTCAAGGGAAGATTATCCTACACAATCAACTCATATAGTTCTTTTGAAACCTAACTTTGCTACTGGTAATGTACCAAAGGCTTCATCATGTCCAACATCTCCAAGAAGCGTAGCTGTTGAATGTTTTAATGGAGAAGTTGATGATTTTGAGGCTAGGAGAGTGAAGAAGAGAGAATTTGGTGTTAATCTAAAGGAAGATTCAAAGGAAGAAGCTATGAATTCATCTGTGTTTTCTAATGGATATATTGGAGATGATAGTTCTGTTAACAGATCAAGAAACGATTATGAAGCTGAAAATCTTACTGACTCTGAAATTATGTCACCTGTTTCTAAGCATTCATGGGATTATATCAATAAGTATGATAGTCCTTTTTCTTCTTCACCTTTCAGCAGAGCTTCTTGTTCTCCAGAATCATCTGTTTGCAGAGAAGCCAAGAAACGACTTTCTGAAAGATGGGCATTAATGGCTTCTAATGAGAATTTACAGGAATCAAAAGGTATTCAGATGGGTCCTAGTACTTTAGGGGATATGCTTGCACTCTCAGATTTGAAGGAAGATCTTGTAACAGAAGAAAAAAAAGGTCATAGAGTTTCTAATAAAAGCCTTACACGGTCAAAATCACTTCCGGAATCATCAAAAGTATATGGAAAAAGTCTTGATCATCAAATCTCTGGTACCAGCAAAGGTAAATCCAAAGTTCCAGAGGAGTTAACAAAGTCAAAGAGCTTGAAATGGTCTTTGAAAAGTAAAGTCTCAAGTTTCCTTTTCTCAAGGAACAAGAAAGCCATCAAGGAGAAATCTAATGAGGACTTTCAAGCTGTAAACTCCGAACTTTCAATTTCCCGGTGTAGCGATAAACATGGAGCATCAGTTTCCACCATTGACGAGGTAAGTCTGATCAAATCATATAGGATTTGCTGATTCAATCCACATTCTAAGTTGGGTTTTGTTCTTATGTTATCAGGTAGGCTTAACAATCACAAACCCAGGAACTTCAGGAAACGCTAATGAGTGGCGTAATGAGCCTAGTCCAGTATCAGTTCTTGAAACTTCATTTTATGAAGATGATGAAATCATGTTTGATTCCTTGATTAGATCCTCTTCTCTTGGTAAATCTTAAAACCCACAACACATTTTCCTTTTAATCCTTCATTGCATTTTCAATTCCTAATCTTTGTTTACTTCAAAACAGAACGGGAGATGTCATTGAAATCAAACTTATTAGGCAAATCGCCGCCAATAGGTTCCATTGGTAGAACATTATCATTTGAAGATTCAAGTTCAGAGAGAGCAACGACTACACCTAAGTACTCATCTAAACGCTCTACAGCTTCTATAGACATCAAAGACGATGAAGAAGACTTACGTCTACTCATCAACACACTCTTATTAGCTGCTGAACTCAACGAGGAAACAGTTTCAGACAATCTTATCTCAAAATGGTATTCAGCAGAGTCCCCATTAGATCCATCTCTTAGAAACAAAGAAGTCAGTTTAGACTATGATGACTCAGAAACAGAACAACAAAGAGTTAGATCGAACAAGAAGCTAGTGTTTGATTTAGTGAATACTCTGCTTTTGGAACTAACACCAAGCTATCTTGGACGTCCTATGGTAAGTACTAAAGCTGTGAACTTGGGGGTTTTTGTGATAAGTAAGATGCAAGATTGTTTAATGGGAAGTGGAAGAGTGGAAGATCGGTGGTGGGATGAAGACGGAGACTTGAGTAGTTTGGCGGTGAATAAAGTGGTGAGGATGGAAGTGGCGGCGATTGGTTCGCCGGAAAGTTTGAGATTTGAAATGGATAGTATGGGGGAAGAATTGGAATTGAAATTGTTGGAGGAGTTAGTGGAAGAAGTTATGATGGATTTTTCAGTGGCTAAATTATCCAATTCAAGTATGTAAAATCTTTATAAAAATTTTATATAATATGGTATTTATTTTTGTGTATAATATAATGGTGAATCTCAGAATTTGTATTTTGTTTTTGGGTGAAAAAGATAATGAAATTAGTGATAATTATTTATAACACATCTTACATCACTTGCAAAAACCCTAATCCGAATCTGAAACTGATAAATCCCCAATTTTTCTTAGAAATTGAAACTAATTGTTGGGTTTTGATGGGTTCTGTTAAAAATCGTAACTTTGAATAGTTAAAGTTCGCATTTTCATCGATTAATGTAGAACATCACATCGTATTTAAATGTGTTTATAGCCTTGTGTAAGTATTGATTTGATTTGGATTTGGCAAGATCTAAGAGAATCCAAGCTAGTGATTGTGACCATATTGTAAAGGACCATATTATAATATATATTAAATTATATGCATTGAGAGAAAGAGAGAGATAACGTTTTGTGTAAGAAATTAATGAAGAAAAGGAGATGTAACAACATTATTGTACATATAGGTCTCTAATGTCTTGATCATTTACCTCTAATGAAGGGAACATGTCTCTGTTTTGATTCTTCACATTTCGTCCTTATATCAACTTGGTTCTGAAAAGTAAAATGGCATCACAAGTTACTCGAGTTTTTTACTTATTCGTTTTGTAATTACCCCTTCACACACACTGTATGTATTTAAATTGAAAAATGATATAAGTAGCTTTAATTAGGATTTAATAATATAGAAAATGTTGGATAAATAACAAATGTGTTGAAACTTGAATGTGAATCCGCATGCCGTAAAGGGTTAAAGGGAAAAAGGTTAGAATTGGGTTTAAGTAATCTTCAGCTGCAAACATTCTCATGGTTTGTCCACATTTAACTGCTTCAAAACTCTTTTTATATTTAATACTAATTTTCTTCTAGGCCAAGATAATGATTAGATTCTTAACATTAACTAAACTAAACTCAAGACTTCAAGAATTCCCCGTTATTTATTGAAAGTTACGAGGAATAATTGTCGACTCGACTTTGTCTAAAACAATATAAAGATTAATATTATATAATATACCAACAAATTCAAAGGAAATTACAAGTTTCTCGCATACTCAGATATTCACGAATACTGAAAAAGTCCGAAAATTTTAAACGGTGTCAGTGAAGTATAATAATAATTTTAAATATATTTATTTAATCTATTTCAATATTAAAAAAAAGGAAAATAGAGAAGGGACAAAAAGCTGAGAAGAGAAGAAGGTTGTGAAGAGAGATCAGAAGAGACACTGTTTGTATTGTGTTGTGGTTCTAAACTTACATATGATGACGTGCCCCACCCACGCCTCCACGTGCACATTATTTCACTCCCCACCACTCTCTTTTACTTTATTTTATTTACTATTATTATCAAATTTTAATCAAATATTTCGACATTTTAATTTTTGCCTATTTAATGGAATTTTAATATTTAATTTTACTTCGAAATAATTCAAATATGACATTTTTAGGTGTTATCAATGAATTAGTATTATATGGTAAAGAAGAAAAAGAAATCGACAATTAAGATACCGACACGTGTCAAAGTTTAACAACAATTAAATATAGCCGTACGATCAAAACAGCTAAAAGAATGTATCTACCTCAACCGCCGATCGGTCCATAAATATAACATAGACTCTCCCACTCTCTTAACTTAACAATACACTATACCCTCTCTTCTATAGATTATGGAGAAAACGGTTGGAGAACAATGGAGATCAAAACCAGCGTTTAAACCGCCTCAAACGCCGTTAGATTCTATGGAGTTTCTTTCACGTACCTGGAGCGCCTCTGCTATGGAAATTTCTAAAGCCGTAGACGTTGCATCTCCGTCTCTATCGCAGCCTCCACAGATGCGATTCTCTGAGATCCAGAGTGGCGCTGACGTCACTCTGGTACCGGAGAATGAAGAGAACGGTGTCGTTTCTGGGAATACTTTCTCCTTTGCTTCTTCTGAGACTTCTTTGATGGTTATGGAACGTATCATGGCTCAATCCGTGAGTAACTAAACGATGTCGTATTCAGAAATACTCATTTTTTAAAAAATTGTTTTTAATTTTTTTTTTTCTCACAATTTGAATTTTGTTCTTATGTTTTAAGAAATTGTTTTTTTCTTGTGACAGCCGGAGATATCATCGCCACGAACATCAGGAAGACTTTCACATAGCTGCAGTTCTTTCACCGACAGTCCTCCGGTATCTCCCTCCGACATCGACGACTTTAAGGTCAGTTCAAATTCTTCAACCGGTTTACAAATTTAATAAACCGGATTCCAAAATCCAACGGTAAAAAATCTCATACCGTTGGAATTTTTGGTATGTGAGATCTTCATTTATGTAAATAAAATCATCCCTACTTAGTTTCTTAATTAATCCCTTTCTTAAGCAGTGGATTGTTCTATTGTAATTGTAAATTTTTGGGTTAATGTAGCATAATTAGGATTATTTGGGTAAAATATGTAAACTGGATATAAAATATGGGGCAAAAGAGTAAAATAGAGGAAAACGTTGACAAAACAAAAGGCTAAGTAAAATCTAGTAAGTAGAGAGGTAGTAAAGCAGAGGAACACAAGGAGTCAGGCTTTCTCTTCGTCCCAAGCAATTTTTTCCCTGTCAAATCAAAAAAAGTTGACAAGTAGTATTATTAAAGTCTTTTATATATTTTTATTCGTGTAAATATGTTATTAATTGTTTTATATTATATGAACGCGTTCGGATTTGTATTTATTTGGAAAAAAAAATAGTTTATTTAGCATTTATGGTTTCGGACCCAATATAGTCTGGCTTATATTAACAACTGTTTTTCTAAACACTATTCTTTTTATAAAAAAATAATGTTGGTCGACATTAGGGATCAAATTTAACTTTTTATGTGTTTTGTAATAAATTCTTTCGGTTTTTTCTATCTGATTCAATTACAAAATATTTATTTTTTAATGTTCAAATAAATTTGGAAAATAACTAAAACAAATATTTTATATAATAATTTTAGATATAGATCCCTTTATATTTTCATTAGTCAAATTTTATTAGAATACCATTATTAAATGGTTTGTTTTTTTTTTGTGAAAAAAAAATGGTTTGTTTTTTAATTTTTATTTATTTTAACGTATTTTATAATTTTTATGTAGCAATTTTACCGAGTTAGCCCATCTTTTAATGGTCACATACGTGGTCCATCCACAGTCGCCGGCACAGCCGGAGGGTCTAAAACGGTTGGTCGGTGGCTTAAAGATAGGAGAGAGAAGAAAAGAGAAGACACGCGTGCTCACAACGCGCAGCTCCACGCGGCTGTATCTGTAGCTGGTGTAGCAGCTGCTGTAGCTGCAATTGCTGCAGCCACAGCGTCTCAATCTAGTTCTGGAACTGATGAGCAGGTGGCTAAGACTGACTCAGCTGTGGCCTCCGCTGCGACTCTTGTAGCCGCTCAATGTGTGGAGGCTGCGGAGATTTTGGGTGCTGACCGTGAACACTTGGCTGCAGTTGTTAGTTCAGCGGTCAATGTTCGGTCAGCTGGAGATATTATGACGCTGACCGCTGCTGCCGCTACAGGTATGTGATTTTACCGTTAAATTTTGAATTTATTAGAAATTACAAAGAGGTCCCTGATCTTTAGGGAATTATCAAATTACTCCCTAAACTCTTTAATTGGTGATTTTATTAACCTAAACGATGTTTAAAAAGTTAATTTACCGACCACATTCTTTAGATTCTATCAAAATACCCCCAAAAATTTCGAAGTTGTCCTTATTAGTTCAAAATAAAAAGAGTTTTAGACTTGATGCCAATAATTTTTAAATTTTATTTGTTCTTAATGAAATATTTTCTTCTAATGTGTAGCGTTGAGAGGAGCTGCGACGTTGAAAGCGAGGGCACTAAAGGAGGTATGGAATATTGCGGCGGTGATTCCGATGGATAAAGGAATACCTAAAAGCGGTGGCGGCGGTTTTTACGCCGGCGATTTAAATCCCGGGGATAATTTCCTTGGGATTTGCAGTAGAGAATTGCTTGCTAAAGGCTGCGAATTACTAAAACGCACTCGTAAAGGTTAGCTAATAATAATCGTAATTTAAATCGTTACAATTAATTACACATGTTAAATACAATTTATTTATAATATTCGTTTAATAATATCACAGGCGATCTACATTGGAAAGTTGTGTCGGTGTACATAAATAGAACAAAGCAGGTAAACATTATAATTAATATGTTTATATAAAAAGAATAATAAGTAAAATTATAATTTTTTAATTTTTAATATAACTGTTTTATTGAAATTTCTATAATTTCTGCGCAGGTAATGTTGAAGATGAAGAGCAAACATGTTGCTGGGACCCTAACAAAGAAGAAAAAGTGTGAGTAGATATAATAAAAAAAACTTAAGCATTACTTCTCCTCTTACTCTTTCTTTTTGTTTTTAAATTCGATCAAAGTCAAAAAGGTACTAACTTCGGAGATTTTAGAGACTACTAGGTTTAAAAAGTTAAAGAAAGATCCAAACTTTGATTAAAGATCAATCAATGTATAATATAAACTAATATCTCCTTTTTACAGATGCGGTGGTGGAAGTGGTGAAGGGTTTACCGGCGTGGCCTGGCCGGGAATTGCTTGATGGTGGAGAGAATTTGAGATATTTTGGGTTAAAAACAATGGACAAAAGAGTGATAGAGTTTGAGTGCCAAAATCAAAGGGAATATGATCTTTGGACACAAGGTGTTTCCAGGCTTCTTTCCATTGCTTCTGATAAAAGACACAAGTAATAGTATAAATGTAGAGTATTGGGGTTAATTCAGAAGGAATATGAAAATCAAGGGGTCAAATTGATATTATCTATTTTTCCTGGCTAGTTTTTTTTTTAATTAAAGAGTAAAACGAGTGGGGATGTCTGCTTTTAAAGAAGAATCTAAATTTCATTATAATCTCATTCTGTAAACTAATTATGTATTCGTAGGGGGTAAATTGATAATTTGTAATCTTTTCTGGTGATTATACTATAGCAAAAAAGTAAAAAACAAGAAACCAAGCGTCTTTAAAGAAAGTTAATATTACACAATAACCTCAAACTATTGAATTTGAACAGGAACACCCCCATAAGACGCATTTTTAATTTCAATCAATTCAGAATCAAGAAACCAAACGGTCCTTAAAGAAAGTTAATATTACATATTAACCTCAAACTCTTGAATTTCAACAGGAACACCCTCATGACTCATGAGTAGCCATTTTTTATTCAGAATCAAGAAACCAAACGGTCCCTAAAGAAAATTAATATTACATAATAACCTCAAACTCTTGAATTTCAACAGGAACACCCTCACGAGACCCATTTTTAATCTTAATCAATTCAGAATCATCTCCTAGCAAATAAGCCATCAAAAAGGAGACAACAATCCCACCAACAAATCTCCTCATAGGCTTCCTCTCTTTACCATTCTTACACAAACAATAAGAACTCTTCCCTCTAATCCCTTTCGTATCATCATCAAGCATATCCACGTGTCCATAATCTTTCGCCACAAAATGCCACGCTGGACCACAACATTCCTTAAAAAACTCACGGTGGTTAACTCCAGGAGGCGCACACGGCGGAAACAACGGGTTTCGTGAGGTTTCACCAAGCCCTGAACCGATTACTAAAACCGGTGTTTTGTCTAAATCAAATGAATTTGGTTCATAGGTTAAAACCGGAGGAGGAGTTTGTTGCCCTTTAGACATTCCATCTACAGGATCTATACCGATTAGTGAAGAGATCTTTAAATCTGATGAGTATCCTAATTTCTTAAGTGCGACTGCAAACGCGGTTTTTCCGCCGCGGCTATGGCCGGAGAGAGCGAATTTGGTTAGGTTTGGTGTAACTTGTGGTGGAAGAAAGTGCTTAAGACCGTTGGATAACCAATTCATTATCTCCACCGTTGATTTTATCTCTCCGGTAGTGTCTGTTCCGGCGATGCTATACAACTATTTTATCACATCACAAAACCAATACAAAAAAATTGTGTATAATGTAACGATTAATATTTAGAGGTGAATTCGATTTTTAAAAATATTTTGGACCAACTGATTAGAGACCAAAAAAATAATCACTATCAACATCAAGTGGACCCATTGATATATTTATTTTCTTTTTCACTAAGGTTTTATAATAAGCCAAGAAAAAAATTAAGTATAATGAAAAGCATAATTAATGCATAAATGCATTAATGAAAAGCGTAATTAATGAATAAATACATTAATTAAGTATGGATTCTGGAATCAATTAGATTCTCTGATTATGATTTGGGGAAACGTTAATGATAAATCTGAGTTTTTTTGTATAGATGCAATATATGTATTTGTATAAGTTAATCATACAGTCAATAAGTGATTAATTTAATTGAAATTAGGAGGGAAATATTAATTAATAATTGAATTATACCTGAGGAGCGATGGTGATGAAGCCATGGGAAGAGATATGAGAAATGAGTTGGGAATAAAAAGAGTTGTAGAGAAGGAAACCATGGAGAAGCATCACCACCGGATATTCTCCTTCTTCCACCGGAGTCGCCACCAACAGCTGTTTCGGCGGCGGAGGTGTAGACGGCGTCGTTTTGCAGCAATGAGACTCCACCGTTAAAAGCTCTGTTTTGTATTTGCCATCCTCAAAAGCGTTTTTTGGTGGTGACGAAGAACACATTTTTTTTTGTTCTTTAACTTTTATTTTACTTCAATTTTTTGTGGGGCTTATAAAAATATGAGATAAGTTTAAGATATTATTATATGCAAGAACAAAAGTCTAGATTTAACGCGTATCTTTTTTATTGGGTAATTTAAGATTTTTAGATCCCGGTTTAAAAAGACTTATAAAATTGGAAAAAAATGGTTATAAAATACTATGAACCGGAGAAAATCTGAAATTTTGTAATTATAAAATAATAAAAATAATGAATTATTTGTGGCTCATAAATAAATGTTATAATGTAAAAAAAAATGTTATTTTTCTAATATAATAAAGAAGACTGTAGCCACAACAAATTAATAGAAAATCTAAGAAGACTGTGGGCCATACGATGGAAAAAAAAAATCTAAGGAGATAATAAAAACAATCAAAATCGACCGTAAACGTGGCTTTCATCGACGGAGGAAATGAGCTCTTATATATAAATGTAATCGGTGCAACGAAACTGTTGATTCGGAGTATTCACGCGACACGAAGATCAGTAATGGCTCTCGAGGTGAGTTTTGTTTTCAATCTCGTTCTTCTTCACTGATCCAGCATCACATCTCGAAACTCTTCTTTAGGTTATTTTGAATTTGAATCGGGTGACTGATAGGTTCTAGGATCAGGTTTCGATACTTTTTTGTTTGTTAGTTTTGGGATTGGAACTCGAATACTCGTTCCCTGAGGCGAAAGGGGAATAGGATTTACAACTAGGTCATGGATACTGATTTCCTTGTTAAGATCTGCTAGTTCTGGCTATTTTTATAGGGTTCAATGGTTTTGGATTCGTGGAATTGGATTTCTCTTTTTGCTGATCAAATTGGGATTACATGAAACGGCCAGATGCTTCGGAAGGCAAACGAGGATGGATTTATTTTGTATAAGCTAACGATAATGGTGTTTATTTTTGATATATGATGCAGGCATGGTTCATGGACGATACCAATGAAGATCAGAGGCTTCCTCATCATCGTGACCCTAAGGAGTTTGTCACTATGGATTACTTGGCAGGTTCTTCTAATCACTTGCTTGGATTTCTATTGCTTTGCGACATTTTTCTTTCTTCTGCTTATGTTTCTCAAGATATACGCCTCCTATAATTTGTGTTTGTCATTGTAAAAAACATGGTTTAAAGGTCAATTCTAGGTTGAACATTCAGTGAACACAAATCCCTAGTTTATATCTGGTTTTGAGTTACGTTTTATGTGTATTCTTTCATGATATATCCCAGTAAACGCTAATAAGTGTGGTCTGTATTGCAGAACTGGGAGTGCTGTACTGGAAGTTGAACCCTGAGAACTATGAGAAAGATTCTGAACTAGGCAAGATTAGAGAAACCAGGGGATATGATTACATGGTATTTACATACCTCCCTTGTGACTTTGTGATGACTCATTTAATGGTCATTGGTGCTCTACTTTGCTTTTACCATGAGGATCGAACTCATAGATGAAAGATGCATATGAATTCTGCTAAATTGATGACCAGGGATCATCTTTTTTATATTGTAGGATTTGCTGGATTTGTGTCCGGAGAAAGTGAGCAACTATGAGGAGAAGCTGAAGAACTTTTTCACAGAACACATCCACAAAGATGAAGAGATCCGTTACTGTCTAGCAGGAAGTGGCTACTTTGATGTTAGGGACAAGGATGACCGTTGGATCCGAATCTGGATGCGACCAGGTGACCTCATTGTCTTGCCTGCTGGAATCTACCACCGGTTCACACTCGACACCAGCAACTACATCAAGGTAAAAAACCAACCTCAATGTCTACTAAACTAATACTAAAACGCATAAATGGATATAATATTATATGTAAAAGATTGATTTGTGGGATTGTTGTGTGATGGTTGGTGATTGTAGCTAATGAGACTGTTCGTGGGAGAACCGGTTTGGACACCATATAACCGGCCGCAGGAAGAACACCCGGTTAGGAAACAGTATATCAAGGGCTTAACCCACAAGTTCGAAAATACCATCCAAGCTCATTAAGAAATTTGATATTGTGGTGTCAGGTGTGTTATATTATATGCAATACATATTTTGGTAGATTTCTCTGTAAAATCTAGTCATAAAAAGGCGTGGTTCGATTTCATATTTGTAATATAATATAGGTTCGTCGTATAGCTTTTTGTGACCAATTAACCATATATTATATATTTTGTTTAAATAAAACTTTGATATATGGTTAAGAATAATTCAAATAAAAAAAAATGAAAAGAGAGAATCAGGTGGTTAAGAATGATTCTCTTTGTTTGATTCGGATTTAAACCGTATAAAACCTGACAGATGTCACGTAACAATTGGATTTGAGAGGTCGGTCCGGTTAATCTTGGTTTTGTTTTTTACTGAATTTCCAAGGAGTGGAGGGTATAATAGTAAAAGTGAGATGGAGTTTCGCTTTTTCTACACAAGTCCAAGGGTTCCACCAAAAATCCCATCATTCTGACTTCCGAATCATAAACACACAACAAAACATAGCATTAAAAAATAATATAATTACAAGACCCAAAAATACGAAACGTATCATTCTCTTTTCACCACAAACGTGTCTGAAAGCGAAACATCATAAAAACATTCGATTATAGTCACCCAAAAAAATTAATAAAACATAAATCATTTCTTTTTGTAGAAAAACACTAAAATATTTTTTATAATTTAAGTAATTTTAGTAGTAACCCTACATAAAGCTGTAAGTGATTAAAATAATATAAACATAATTCTTTATAATTTCCAGATAAATCTAGAAAGCTAATTATTGTTAATATAAAGAAATAATTTGCTCCAATAGATATATGCCACCAAGATCTCTCCTTTCTATTTGTAGCAAATCTTCCTTTTCCACATCAAACTAATCTACAAACAAAAAAAATCAAATAAAAAAAACCAAAAAGAAATAGTAATATAAACAAAAAAAAACATCTTTATAATTAGAATCCTTCTTTGCTTCTCTCTGTGAAATTTGAACCCTAAAGTTACCATATTGGGAAATTTCTTGCTGTTTTTTCTTCATTACACTGAACAATCTCAAACTTTGAAGCTTACTTTTTGTTCTAAAATGGCTGATAACCTTCCAGTTCCTTTAGAGGGTCTGAACGAAACCGGACCTCCACCTTTCCTTACAAAAACCTACAACATAGTGGAGGATACAAGCACAAACAAGATAGTTTCATGGAGCAGTGAAAACAACAGTTTCATTGTCTGGGAGCCTGACTCTTTTGCTTTGCTTCTCCTTCCTAAATGCTTTAAACACAACAACTTCTCCAGCTTCGTCAGACAACTCAATACCTATGTAAGGAAAATCATCTCATTATCCAAGAAAAATCTTAGATTTTGTGAAAATTATAACAAAATTTTGGATCTTTATTGAAAATACGTGATTTTCTTGATGAACTGCAGGGGTTTAAGAAGGTGGATGCAGAGAGATGGGAGTTTGCAAATGAGTATTTTCTAAGGGGACAAAAGCATCTCCTTAAGAACATCAGGAGAAGAAAGTCATCATCTTCTCAAACGCAAACACAAACACAAACGCAAACGCAAACGCTAGGAGTAGAGCTAGAGATTCAGGAGCTGAAACAAGGCAAACAAGGTTTAGTATCGGAGCTAATGAGACTAAGAAAACGACAAGAAGGGATCAAGAAGTATCTACTTTTGATGGAGGAAAGACTAAAACGAACAGAAGAGAAGCAACAAATGATGGTAAGATTCTTTGTGAGGATGATCAAGAGCCCTAGTTTTCTAGAGACCTTAAAGAAACGTGATTTTCAAGAAATCGAAAATGGCAGAAAACGGAGAAGAGTCGATGATGAAGAATGGCAAGGAATGATCTCAATCGATGGAATTGAGGATCAAGAAACGTTAATTAAAATCGAGGACGAAGAATATTGTGATTTTAGTGAGCAATTTGGAGATGTGTGTAGTCACGAGCTTCATATGGCTACTACAATGGCGGATGAAGAGCTAGATGGAGTTGAGATTGAGTTGGACAGTGAAGGCCTTTGGAAAAGTTTGGAGTTAAATGATGAGTTGTTTGTGTATGAACTGTAACCCAATTAGGCCCATTAAAAAGCCCAATAATATATTGGGCCTCTAGATTAACAAACGGGCTATTATATTAAATGTCATTAATTAATAATTAATATTTAAGAATATTTTCAATCCTAGAGGGGTCGATTCGAAAAGCGTGATAATCGACCGTTGGATTGACTATTTCTTCTCTCATGTGATTTTCCTCGATTTTTTAACAATAATTTTTTTAATTATTATTAATAAATTATCGAGTGCACCGTGCACGTACTCGCCACGTCATTTTCGTGACTTTTATATCTTATCCATTTCGTACTATCAAGATTCTCCATAATTAAAGTTTTTTTTAACGTTGATTAATTAAATAATTCCGTAATCTTAGGAAACTTTCTCATTTTTTTCTATAATTTTAGATATACAACCATAATTTTAATGGAAATTTTTTTCTTAATTATGATAATTATGTTATGGTATACAATATGAAATTTGATCATCATTTCCGATATTTTATATCGCTGTACAAATTAAATCACCAAAATTAGATTCATTTGTATTTCATTAGCTTTATATCCTATAGGATATTGACACGTGTACATCTCGTAAGGGTGAAAGAGTAAATTGGGTTTATTTCTTTTTCTCTCTCCAAGATTCGTTTTAAGCCATCCCAGTCTTTCTCTCTTTTCCCTCATTAGTCGTTTGCTTTCTCCAGTTTGCTTTTTTTTGCAGATCTTCTCTCTATCCAATTACTCTTTGAGAAAAAATGCTCGCTGTATTCGAGAAGACGGTGGCGAAGAGCCCTGAGGCACTACAGAGCCCACACTCGTCTGAATCGGTTTTTGCTTTGAAAGATGGATTTCTGGCGAATCATTTCGAGTCCGTGCATCCCAGATCAGTCAGGATTAATCTCGGACCCTCCGGATTGCTCGCTTACTCCCTTGATAATGATCCACGTATTCCGAGGTTTAGATTAGTTTTCTTCTCACTTTTTTGTGCGTGATCTGATGATTCTTTCATTTTAGATTTTTGGAGCCGTTATGTTATTATTTGCTAGATATCTGTTCGATTTTGAAGTTTGGATCTATTTCGGCTTCATCTGAGATCGTTGATGATTTCTATTTGTGATGCGTTTTTTTCTCCGGAGACTCTGTACTCTTGATCTCGCTGGTTTCTTCCGATCTAGGATTTGATTGGTTTTGTATTACTTGCGATGGTGATAAACTTGATGATGGTGAATCGTTCTCGAGCTATTGATGCTGATTGCTAGTACAGAATCTGGAACTAGATTAGGTTATTAAAGTGTGTTTGTGACCGATCTAAGTTGTAAGTGTAGTGTATGATCTGTGTTTGGGACAATGTTTAGAGATCAAGCGTAGTCTACTTGTTCTTGAATAGTTGAATGTAAACAGAGTTATAGATTAAACATTGTGGCTTTTGCTTTTGTATATTGGTTATGTAATTTAGCTTCTCTGAAATTGACAGATTATTTGCGGTGGTAGACGACATGTTCTGCATCTTCGAAGGCCACATTGAGAACTTACCATTTCTGAAGCAACAGTACGGGCTTAGCAAAATCACAAACGAGGCGATCATTGTGATTGAGGCTTACAGGACACTACGTGATCGAGGTCCCTATCCCGCGGACAAGGTTGTCAGAGATTTCCAGGGGAAGTTCGTGTTTATCCTCTTTGACGCCAACAAGAAAACCGTCTTCGCTGCTTCTGTAAAGTCCACAACTTTTCTCGTTCATATTAGCTCCGTTTCTTGGATTCTAAATAATGTATTTCATTGTTGTCAATGTGCAGGACGCAGATGGAAGTCTGCCTTTCTTCTGGGGAAACGACACGGAAGGAAACCTTGTTCTTTCTAGTGATACCGAGATTGTGAAGAAAGGTTGCGCCAAATCTTATGGTCCTTTTCCTAAAGGTACCAAGTTTACTTACTTCATATGTTTTGAGTTTCAAGATACACAATATAAACCCATCAGAAGATGACTATAGACTTGAAACACAAGATTGAATCTAAATAGTTCACCATTAACCAAAATCAATAAACTGAAAACAAGTAGAAGGGTGAAGTCATGGCTTTGGTTTGTTTGTATAATTTCTGCAAATTAAATCCACTACATATTTTGGCCTTCACAGACTTTTGAATACCAATATCCATTGCTTGGTGTTTCAGGTTGCTTCTTCACATCAACGGGAGGACTAAGAAGCTTCGAGCACCCAAAGAACGAGCTGAAGCCAGTGCCGAGGGTAGACAGCTCAGGGGACGTGTGTGGTGCGACGTTCAAAGTAGATTCTGAGACGAAGAGGAACACTAGCAATATGCCTAGAGTTGATAGCTCTCAAAACTGGGCAGGCCATATCTAAAAAACACATCACTCGAAACAACAAAATCACAGGTTCATCCTTCTCTTTTATATATCTGGACTCTCTCTTCCTCGTTACATTACAGGTTGGATTACAATATGATGATGACATCTTCTATTCTGCGTCATGTACATGTTTAAGAAAATCTACCTTCTCAAAACCGTGAAACTTGAGACATCAATTCCCAAATATTTACCAGTGCTATTTATATATCCCATCATTTTCAAATAAAGTTGCTGCCTTCTTTAATTTATATATTTCAATGATCAAAAATCTAGTCTCTGAATTTTAAACATGAACAAAAAAAAGTGTATCTGGGTTAAATGTTAAACAGTGTTGTCCAAATCTCGATAAAAATTCGCAATCATTGAGCAGAAAATCTCGGTATAATTTGAATCTAGACATAAATTTAAAATGAATTCGGCCGATGATCAGGCCAATCGAATAAAGTTGATTAGAAAACACATTTTTCTCAGACCCAAAAATCATGAACCTTTAAACCCTCACGCGTGGGAAGTGATTCGTTCAAGAATTAATGGGCCTATTAAAAGCTCAATCCTACAAAAGCCCATTAAACTTTAAGCCCATTTCTGAGAGATGCTTCAAACTTATCAAAAAAAGTAATACATGTGGGCCAGTGGTGATATATTTTTGTAAATCTTATCTTCACTTGAATCTTCTCGATCATATAACCAAAGTAATCATATTATTTTACTCTTAATGATTCTGATAAATAAGAAAAATAAATGGTTTATTCGAAGTATAATATTTCAGTTCACCAATCAAAGTTGGAGATCTAAAACATTTAGTAATTTATTTGTATGCATCAAGCATGAGTACATATGTATGCGTGTGTGTGTGTGTCTCATTGAAAAAGACAGATTCAACATTTTAAAATTAATTACTTTTAAGTTTTGTAATGTTATATATGTCATGGAATGTCACAAAAGAATATTATTGGTGTTTGTCGGGAAGTTAGGTAATACAGCAAAATGTCCGACACATCATTCTTATTTTATAACTACCATTTTTTTAACCTAACCTTTTTTTGTTATATGCTTTAGCAAAACTCGATTTTTATTCATCACATTCACATATATAAACTAGTTATTTTTCCGACATTTTGCGTGAAACTAAAACATACGAAAAAATATACTAAAAATGTTGAATACAAATAATAAAACAAAAAAATATTTTTAAAATGTTAATTAGAAATATTTGTTCTAAAATAAATTACTTTTTATTCCTTACCATATACATATATATGCAATGATGAGTTCAATAAATCATAACCCCTATAAAGGTATGAACCTAAACTATAAGCATCTAAACAAAATCATCAATTAGTTGATTGAATAATGGCATATCTAATAATGCACTTGTTTTTTTATAATGATTAATGTACTTATATTAAAGCTTTAATTTTTTTAATATAATATACAATTAATTTTGTTTCACTTAGTTGTCCATCCATTAGCGATAACTCGCAAAGTCACAATCGCTTTTGTAACTTGTATAATATAGTAGTATATATTATGATGGCATCAATTTTGTGCAACTAATTTCGATTATGTTACTTTTTTCGAAATTTTTCATACGAACCTCTTTGATTATTATAGCTTTTATATTTTAATCATTGAGGATAATATATATATATATATATATATATATGTGTTATATTCGTTTTTCAAATATGCATATTTTTCTCCATCCAGTGTTGGAAATGATAGAATTTTCTAGGTCTTGATTATTGAAAAATGGTTGGTTATGTAAGTGAGAAAATAACAAAAAAATACCTTGTAATATTTTAAACTAACATTTAAAATTTCCATTTGACAATAAATTTTTTCTTTAAAATAAGTTGAATCTATATTACGGTTTAATTGATCCGAATACTATAAATATTTTTACTGCGTAGTTTTAAAAATTTAATCCGACTACTAAATATCTTTCCCTTTGATTAAATATTAGTAATTTTTTTGTCACCGATCTCTATGTGTATATATATAATACACATTAGAGAGATCTAGCTAGGTAGAGAGATAAGCCTTTAAAATACTTAGTTTTTGGTTCTTAATAAAACAATTAAAAAAGGAGTAATTTACGTCTATATAAATCAGTTTCTCATAAGTCATCTTCTCACTCTCTAAATCCAATTACTCTGTAGAAAGTAGTTAAAATCAAGTGCGGAGAGGTGCACCCTCATCTGATGAAGCTGCCAGCATGATCTTATTTTCTCTCTTCTTAGATCTCTTTAATCGGACGATCATCTAGACAGAAGATCAGATCATGTGTGGCAGTTTCACCCGTTGACGGTCGCATCTATACATTTATATCAATTAACCCCTATTTTTCATATATCTAGCTACAGATTGCTTTGATTTTATCTGAATTTGATAAATTCTTACATCGAATAAGTGGATCTTCAATCAGGGCAATGCACTATATGATCCTTTTTTCACTTGTAAGTCAAATTTATCAATATTATTATTAATACTGCTTTTAGTGTATATATATATATATATATATATATATATATATTTGTTCATATGATAANAAGAATTTATTTCATTGATGTTTGTTAAAGGTGCTGATTAAAAACACAAAGACTACCATTTATTAATTAATTACCGGTTTAATTTTTTGCCCGATTTTGTAATTAGTAAAATATACGTTTTGGAAAAAAGATGTAATAAGTAGAAAAGATAAATGAATTCGACCAACATAAATGCTTATGACAATTAAGTTCCGTCATTTATTTTTGTTTTTATATTACTTAATTGAAATTTGAAACAAAAGTTTAACATATGTAATTAAAATGTAGAATTAGGGTTTATTTTTATGAGTAAAGAGAAGGTGTAATTGTTTTGTGGGTCTCGATGTTGTTAACAGCTCTCTTTGTGGCTTTTAAGAAAAGTCAAACATATTTGCAGATCCAAACCCTAAACTCCGACATAATTGTCTCTATGTTTTTCTCGAGCTTCAATAATCAAACTTAGTTAATTAATTTTGTCTGGGGTCACCCGAACGGCCGAACCCTACTCTCAAATAGGATAAGATCCTAAGAGCATCTCCATCAGCAGAATTTCAAATTGAGGTTTTAACATTAATAAATATATTGTAGTTTTTTTATAAATAAAAAATAAAATAAAATAATTTTCTTTTTGCCTAGAAGAGGTGACGTCGACGGTTGCTACAGAACCAGTTTCGGAATAATAATTTGTTTTTGATTTAATTTAATATCATTTAATATTAAAAACCCATGTTAGAACTCACCGTTGAGGCTCCTCTAAGATGTTTTAATTTTTAATTTTGTTTTGAAAAGAGTAACTTTTTATGCAACTTTGATAGTAGTAGTATTTTTTTTAATATACCTTCATTTAGTGATTAATTTTATTTTTAATTACAAAGAGTATACGTGAATTCTAGATGTATAATTTTTTTTTTATGTGTACAGAATTTATAAGATATTTTTTTATGGAACATATAAAATACTTGCGTGACTTTTTCAATAATTGGGCTTATATGGGCCTTACATTTTCCGTAATAAATATGACTAAGATTTCCTCCCATCTCATCACTGAGCCCAATTATGAAATACCTGCCGTTTTTCCATACACGCCTCGCTGTTTTCATCAAACCGAAACTACAAGCGTATATTGGGAACTACAACCTTACTTTCAGTCCCATTAATCATAATGCCAGAAATAGCCTCGCCGAACGTATAGATTACCGGACCCAGTTTCCAAAATGCTTCCCGTTTTTACTTACACGCCTCGATGTTTTTTAAGCATAAAACTACAAGGCATTATCTTGAGAACTACTTTTTTTTTTTGCCACAAGAAACACAGATGATTTTTACATTGGACAATCTCTAAGGTTAAAAAAGCTTACATTTCCATCAATGGAGAAACCGCCGCAGAACACCACCGGAGACACGTAGGCTTTGACACAGCCATCGCATCACCGGCTCCGCCACATTAATTTCTCCAATTTGTTCATGATCGATCACTAAGCAGCTAAAATAAACTCTAGAAAAAACCCTAATTCCTAAATTCAAACAAGCAAATTTACAGGAAAAGAAAACATTGGCAAATCTAAGGCATAATAAACTAGGACACATAACGAAACTACTTATTAAGATTTCTCTCATCAGTGATTGTTAATTTAGCAGTAAAACATTACTCTCTTCACATTCTCCTTCAACGCCGGTAACGGCTTCACACCACCACCAGAATCGCCGCCGTTCACGGTTGTTTTTGTACTCTTTTTCCCTGGTGACCCGTTGCTATCTTGCAACTCTGGTTCCATGTAAAAACGTGCACGGAATGCAGCAAGATGCGCGTAGTACGCCGGAGGAACTATATATATAAAACAAAATTAGCCTCAATTGGGGATTTTAGGGTTTTGAAGGTTTCACGAAAAAAAAGAATGTTGCGATTCATTACCTACTGAAACCGATCTGGTGCATCGAGCATAGGTATAACAGAGATTATTGGTGAGAGATTGTATTCCATCTGCAGTGAAATTGTTCTCATCCCAAAGAACATGGTAATGAGCAGGTCGGCTTGTGCCCTGTATTCAAACAAAAACAACAGCTGCAGTCACAATTGCACGAGATTTTGCAGATTTGAGTGCAAATTTGAGCTGTTTAGTACCTGAATTCCGGCATGGCTGCAGAGGTAGAAATCGAATTCAGTTGGATGACATATCTTGGTGTCAACGACAGTACCTGAAAAAAACGTAGCAAAGAAACAGAGTTAGTTCTTCATTTCTGTGAACTCTTCTTCTTCACTGATTCAACAAAACTGTCTCAAGATTATCCATACCTGGTAAGATATTTCCACTCCGGTCAGTACTGCTTTTATCTCGGTGGTTATTAGCAAACAAACGAGTATGATGCCGTTTTTGTACAACGATGAACGTCACCGGTGGCTGATAATTTGGTTCAAGTGATGCACAAGCCTAAAAACACCCACATTTCCATGTAAAATCAGACAAGAATCAAAGAATATAACACAAGTTTGTAGCTTTTGATATGCTTACCTTACGAATTGCATCCAACTCGTAGAGTAAAACTTGATAGAATTGTCCTTCGCTTACTCCATCTCTGTTCATGTAACAACAGAGATCCATAAGAGAAGAGTTATGGCTTCCATATCAAGTTTTTCAATGAAATGAGTAAGAGAATTAACCGGTAGAATATAATCCGAAGTGGTTTCTGTCCTGTTGCTTTCCTAAACGAGATGAGAAGATCCCTGATCATACCGCCACTAACAGTACCACGAACAGGATCTTGCCATGTTTTATACAAGTCTTGAATAAGTTCTTGCCTATGAGCTTGAGCACAAACTAAACCTGCATATTTTGTTACTTCAGGCCAGTCTTGAGAAGCAACAACCTACACACCAAACCCAAATTAAGTTTTCCTCCAAGATCAAAGTACACAATTGACTTGTTCTTGATCTTACAGCTGCAATTGAGGGACTTGAATCTTCCCCATTCTCCGGATGTGTGACGTCTGCACCAAATATAATGGTGGGTATATCGCTAACCAGTGGAATTCTACAGCTTATGGCGTCTAAAAGAACAGTGTTCCTTCCTCCCATCTGAAACAAATAGAAACAACAGTCAAAAACATGAATTAATATAACATGATTTGATGTAAGAAAGTATTTACCTTGACATTGATTTTGAGGGAAACATTTGCTAGATACTGTTTGCTAATCTTGAACACATGTTTTGTAAGACAACATTGAGATATCATACCAAGCTCAGTTTCACATATTCTCTTAAGATCTCCTGAGAGATAACAACACCAAAATTCATGTTATTTCAATGTAGTTATACTCATAAGAGGGTAAAGATAGAAACTTTTATACCGTAAAGTGAACCGTTGTTATCAGGTAGAATTGCCAGCAAAAGCTCTAATTCTTTGCCTTTGGTTTTGTTCATTGCAGTGTGATAAACATGCTTTAAAGCTTTCTCAACTTGATCTGGTCTCGCGCTGTATACTGGGATCACTGGTTCCGGGTTGAATTCCTATAACGGAATCTGATAAGAAACGTTTCGAGCAATATAAAAGTTCAATGCATCAAGAAAGAAAGTTATACCATGCCGGAAACTTGACACATTTGACCAAGTTCATTACAAAATCCACGAGCAACGTTTTCTTGAACACTACGTGAAAAGTTAACACATGCCCATCTGCTCACAGTCATCCCATTGATCATTTTCTGCATTATAATTCAACAAAATAAGTCAGTATTTTCAACAACAAGATTTCATCAAAGAAGAGCTAAAGAAAGCTTACCTTGTTCATCATGTTCCATTGACCAACTTGTGGAAGACAATCCTTTTCTTTCCCATTTTCATGATATTTAAGCTGCAGAGAAAAAGACCAAACATCACATGACAAAAAGCATATCATAGCTGAGAAAATTTCATAAAGAATCAGATATGTGTTTACCCATGGAGCTGGAAGAATCCTAGCCTCTACAGAAGCCAACTTTTCGCTTATGTTAACACCAAATTCTTTGGCATATGGATCTTGATCATACGCATTGTGTTGAACCGTCTAAAACAATGTCACGGACGAGATTTAATCTTCACTTTTCACATAAAGATTAAAATTTTGTGTAAATTACCCGCAAGATATCGATTTCTCTGTCCCTTGGCCTTTGACATGTAACTTTCAAGAGAGATGTAATCTGCTTTTCGTTTAACCTTTTTGTATACCGTTGTCCCTCAACAATTTTACACGCCTAGTATTTGAACAGACACACACTAATCAGTGACCAAAAATCGAAACTTTGGTAGCATTGTAAAAACAGAAACTAAAGCTTACCTCCATTGGCAAATAGTTTGCTTTCTTCTGGTTTCCCACTTGAAGACATGGCAAATGCGTATGTTGGATTGTGAATCCATACATCTCTTGGAAATACTCAATAACAGATTTCATCGTACAGTTCTCATCAACCGGAAACCTGGAATTACCCAAAACTTAATACAATCTGATAACAATTATGATTCAGATCATAGGAAAGGAGTGTAATCAAGAATTGCTTACATCAATTCTCTTGTAGGCTGAGTTGTTAAACCCGAAACTCGATATTTCCTTCTTACATTTGCTCTATGAGTAACCTCAACTTTCACTCCCCTTAAACCCTTCTTAATCTGTTAAAATTCCCCCAAAATTGAATCAGTCAAGACTCAACACAACATTAGTGATTAATCTCATGTAGAATTGTACCTTAACCCTGTCAGAATCAGACAATGGTTTCGACAAAACATCCTTCCCTAAAAGCTGTGCTACAAACTCTATAACCGGAAGTGGCTCAATAAAAGCAGCAGAAGCCATATCTATAAACAAAAAAAACTTAAGGTTAAGGTCTGATTACACAATGGTCAATGTACAATTTTAGTTCAATTTACCGATATTTAGCGATAAACCCATTTGAGTAGGCCTAATACTTTGATAAAACCCACACCATGACTCCAAACCATCACCAAGTCTCTGCGGTGTTCTAATATCCGGCGAAAAGAAAGATCGTCCCACCGGACAAAATCTCTTAACAGAAAGTTCCCTAAGTACAATATCAAGAATCTGTAACGCCTCTTGCGGGCCATCTGCTCGTTTACCAGCTAAAAACTCAGCCAAATGATGCATATTAGCCCGTGCAACAAACTTAATCGCCACTTTATACTCTCTTTCCCTTCTACAAAACATATAAAATGTGTCAAAAACGTAACAAAATCTCCACAATTGTGTTACAAAATCATTAAAAGAGACTTACTTGGGGCCATTGATGATACCGTCATCTTCATCTACAATCTTAACAACGAATTCCTTCCAAGTAAAAGGAAGTTCACCAGCAGTGTAAAGATTCTTCCGGCCGTCGTAAGCTGGAAGTCTAGTCCCGAGATCAGATTCTCTGTATAGTCTTACTAATTCAGCGATTATAGCTCTGTTTACAGTTTTTGATGACACTTCAGGAGTTATTGTAACCTGCAAAAGAATACCAAAAAGTCGACAGATGAAGCTCAAGTACGTGTTTCAAAAGCAGATATAAACAATAAGAACAAAATTTAAAAAACAAGAAAAATTAGACACTCATTAATGGCGCTTCATCAGAGGATTTTTTAACCTTTTTTACTCTCTCCTTCATTAAATCCAAATCAGAGAATTATTACGCATGAACACAAAAGAAGCACAATAACCCAAAATCTTTCATTACTCCTTTCAGGAAATTCAAAAGTTTTCTTTTTTCTTTTTTTTTACCAATTTTTGGAAAAAGAAGAACTTCTTACATCATACTGGTTTAAATCCTTGGTTGGTAATTCAGCTAAGAAATGGTTAGCTTTAACGATGCATTTAGTCCCAAGTTGTCCAAATCCAGGTCTCGGTGCAAAGTTTGAATTTTTACTCGAACTACGAAAACCCATCTGCATCTGATGGCCACCATTGCTGCCACATTGCACCGCCACGATTTCACCGCCGGAAACGGTATTAGTTTGAGTAGAAGGTTTACGAGGACGGGAACTTGGCCTCATACACACATCTCCTTGATCGGATTTTCGACCACCACGATTCCTTCTCCGGCCACGATTCTTCGTCGGCGGAGAAGAAGAAGTTTGGGTCTGAGATTTAGGGTTTTGGGGATTAGTCTCCACCACCGTCGCCGGAGGAGGACCTTTTCCGTTTTGAACAGTTTTAAGGTTATTAAGGAGATGGGGTTTGATAACTATGTGAGTTTCTGAACTTTCTTTCATTGGCCTAATCGGCATTTTCTTCTCTCTCTTTCTTCTTTTTTTTCCGATCAAATTCCTTCACTACAATAAGAATGAATAAACTGATTCTATTTTGGCTTTATTCTCTACAGCCTGCAAAATCATGGATTAAAAAAAAGTTACAATAAGTTAAAAAAGAAATTGAAAAAACCCATTGTCAGATTGCATTAAATGGAGAAAATCCAGAAGCCATGATGATGCTTGTTAAGAGCTTTTTCAAAAAAAACCAAAATTTTGAGGTAAAAAATTTAAATTTTTTATACCATTCATAGTTGCTTTAACTCACACAGACATATAGATACAGATGTACATATAGGTCTCTGGATATGAAAATTTCGAGATTTTAAATGAAAAGAGAGACAAGAATCCAGGAAAATAGAAGAGATCACTGTAGAGACCAAGAAATATAAGAGGAACCAATCAAAAAACAAAAATAAAGACAAAAACCCAGAAGATTATATATTGTATTGTTCCATTAAAGAAGCAGAGGGAAAAAAACAAGAAGAGAAGGTGAAAAAGGAAGAAGAAGAGATTAAAAAGGTTTTGGGAAGAGGTGAAAAACGAGAGAAGAATACCCAGAAGACAAAAACGAAGGAAGCTTTAGGGTTTGTCTCTATTTGAAACCCCAAAAACAACAAATAAAATGAGATCTCAGTAGATGAAGAAATTGTATGAAGCTCCCAAACAGATAATTACAAAAGATTTCTTATAGAAATTAATTTCATTTTTTTATGGGGTAAAAAAAAAAGAGTAAGGAAGTGAACAAAGAGAAGGAATAAACATCGAAAAGAGCAGTGAAAATACCGAAATATATCAAATATCTCTCCATTTTTTATATAAAAATAAAGAACTTTTGAATTTATTGCTAATAAGGAGAGAAAATGACTCATCTATGTAAAAATTAAAAAAAATGGGGGAAAATAAAAACAAACACTCACCGACCAATAAGAATCAAAGTGTTGGAATTCAAAGTTTGGTTGAGTAAAGATCGGACCTTGAGAAGAAGAAGAAGAAGTAAAGGACTTTTCTAGTGAGAGAGAGAGTGTTGTGTTCAAAGGAGGGAGGAGAGAGAGGATGAAGTATGAGTGATGATGATGATGATGGAGAAGATGAAGAGGATGGTGATAATGATGATGGCGATAGAGAAAGTATACAACAAAAAAAAAGGACTTTTATTTTATTTATTTTTTGTATGTTTAAAAGAAGACGCATGCAATGGCAAGAAGCAAAGACGTTAGCTTTTGGTGTTCAAGGCTTTCTTCTTCTTTATAATCACGTGTAAAGCCTCTCTCTCTCTCTCTCTTTTCTTTCTCTCTCTTACTCTCTCTCTCTCTTTTCTTTCTCTCTCTTACTCTCTCTCTCTCTTTCTTTATCTCTCCGGTCTCCACCCGCAGTCTCTCTCTCTCTCACTCTCTCCACTCTCTACTTTCTTTCTTTTACTTTCATAATCATTTTTTTTTCTTCAATAATATAAAATTTTGGTTTTTATGATAAATAAAAGTTTAGTGTTAAATGTTAAAGAAAAATAGTGAATATGATAAACTGAGAAAAATAATGGACATATTAAATTTGATGGTTTTTTTCGTGGTATTTTAAATTGTCTTAAAATAAATGATGGCTTGTTTATCATTGTAATTGAATGTTTAGTAGTATTTAAAATTTAAAAGTTTTACTAAACTCTTGAAAAAAAACACACACAAAAACTACTCGTGAAACTATATAATTCTTCTCTTTTAATAGTATAAATATTATTTCGGTCAATTTTTTTTGTTAAAATTATAAGAGGTTTTACGAAATATATTCACTTTATATTTGTATCATTATGTTTTTTTTTTGTTAAAAAACCAAAGAAAATATCTGTTTTTAAGTTAAGAAGACAAAATTATATAGTTTTGATTGAGACAAATTAAGATGGGATAGCCAACAACTAATTACCTATGGATAACTATTAATATAAATAATTATACGGAATGACGTGATTAAATTGAAAAAATAAATATAATGTAAAAAATTAAAACGATTTGACATAATTGATAATGTGCCAAATTAGGGTTCGCGAAAGAGAAAAGGACAAGACCAATGCCACTTTACATCATTACGTCCTTCCTTAATCTCTTCATCATTTCTCCTATTTAATCCCTATGTCGGTTACTTAATCTCAATATTTTACATTAACTTTATTCTAAAATTCTAAATCATTTTAAATTTATGATGTTTATATGTAATTATTTATAAATGTAATTTGTATTATAAAAATGATTAATATACAGTTGAGCCGACCAAATATGTAAATAGAGTTACAAGACACGCATATATTCTCGTAGACTATACTATTAATTATTATATAGTGTAAATAGAGTTATTTAATATTATGGATGGTTTTGAGATTTTCTAAAGAGTGGTGTATGTAATCAAGTGGAACACACTCTACGTGAGGTAGGATGTACCCTCAGATGGGCCACTACTTTTACTTTGGGCCCACCTAAGAAAAAAAATCGACCGTGCGATGTTTCGTAACGGACCATTTTCTTTTATTTTATTATTTTAAATGCGTTAATAAGTTTCTATGCGGTTCTACAAAAGTGATGATGATATAGTTGGACTTTAGACTATAATTTGAGCAAGCACTTTCTTTAAATTATTAAACCAATACACCAAAATATTTATATCATTTACCTATATATGTGCATATATATATATATATATATGTATATATGCGTGTGGATCTATGTGTGTTATTGGATTTTATTATCATAGGAGTTTGGTGATGGACCGATGGTGGTTGCTTAGGGTTATGGGCATTGTTTGTTTTTAACTGTTTATTTTTTAATTTTAAAGTTCAGAGAAAATGACAAAATTGTGATTTTTTAAATTTATGAGGATAACATATTAAACTCACTTATAGGATTTAACATATGATTTGCATCTTGTATATATCACTTGAAAATCATATTTATTTTATTAAGTTTGGTATTGGGTCAAACATAACTTATCTTGGTCCTCTCCACTTTAGCTGCTTTATTAATTATTCATTCGTTTCTATTTTTGTCCAATTAAATAATTCAGTCATTTTTAACTTCTCAATATGTCTGCGTGTATATTATCGAAAATAAATAATAAAACTGTATCTGAAAAATATTTAGAAAAATGTGTGTAATATGCCAAAAATATATTTTATATATCTAACTTGGATCCCATCCAGTTGATATTTTTTTATTTTAATTAACAAACTTCTAAGCCTAGTTGTCAATAATGTGTAGTTTATTATTTAAAGTTATACGAAATTATATTAAATTAAACATTTTGAAAAGTTGTATTTTATATCTGGATAATTTGGGTTTATTAAACTTATACACTACAAAAGAAAAATCTTAATTAGCCACGGATAAAGTAGATCTTAATTAGATTTGCATAATGATTAATGAACTAATCAAATTAGAGGATAGTATGATGCTGATACTTACATAATAAAATGGGTAATTATATGTATATGTCGTACAATATTTTTCGATTTAACTATATGAAATTGTTCACTCTAATAATTATTTTTTTTAAGTAATGTTTTAGTTTTGTAATATGATTTTTTTCTTTCAACTTTATACTTGTATTTATCCTTTGTTAATTTAAAATAAACTTAAGTAGCTTATTTATTAGTTTTTAGCAATAAAATTACATTTAAGCATAAATCTAATATCTAACCAAAAAAGTATATTATATTAAGCTAATCTCATTTGCTACATATTTAAATATTAATTAGCATAAGAAAAATATATTTTGATAGAATTTTTGAAGTGGGGTCCGATCGTGCTCAATGCATGCGTGTGACTTTTTAAATCATTGTTTTATTTTATTTTATTTCACTTTTGTTAACAATGATTGTTTAATAAATTATATAAAGCTATCATTTAACTATACCTTACCACATATAATTTTTTTTAAAATGCATATTCGTTGTTTAATTAAACTAATTAATAACGAACATAAGAATTTCTAATTTTTTATATGAAACCCTCCTCCGTTGATTATAGAATAACTACAATATTAAATTCCACACATAAGAAACTCGACTATAATTTTGTTTTAATTATTACAAAACTCATAAAAATAGAGTTAAAAAAATCACAAATACTTATGGATTGATTATGGATTTAATTATTAGTATAATTAAATAGATTATATATTGGAAAACGACAAAATAGACATTTAATCTATGATTAAAGCAAACTTTGGGGGAAATTCTATATCTTTTTATGGGTGCCCTAGTTTCTTATTGCTTCTCGGAAAGTTCACACTTGACAAAGCACGATAAATTTGTTAACAAATTTAAAATATTAGTATAAATTTTTTTTGTTGTTTACAAAAATTAGATGAATTATTTAGCAATGTTAAAAAAAAAAAAGAGAGGGGCTAAAAACGTAAATGTGGAGGGTTAAAAATATAATAAAAAAGTGTCAGAGTTGGCCTAAAACGGTGTATAATCTGCAAATCTGCCATTTTTATAGCTTTTGTGTCTCTCTCTCTTCTTCTCCTTTAGCTTTTGCTTTTATAAGTTTATCAAATTACAAAAGCTAACTGTTGTGTTTATTACCAAAAAACTACTTTATTTTTATTTTTAATTATATCCACATCTTTTAATAACTCTCTATATAGTATTAGTTTAACGGTTACTTTTCAAATTTTCGTTCTTATAATTAATATGAACATTTTTTTTCCTGTGATATAAGTAGTTGATAATTTTCTGTATATATATACATCAATTAAAGTATAAATTGAAAATAATTTGTGAAGTAAAATAAAAATAATTTTTAATGAAGACAAGTTACTTTAAAGCGGGACTGCCATTTTTATCATCTTTTGATCTTAGCCCTATATTTGCTTTTATTGTGAAAAGCACCCCAAAGTGCACTTCTGTTCCCAAAATTTTGAACAAGTTCCATAAAAAGACTGAATAAATCCATCAAAAACCATTATTTTAATATATTAAAAAATTTTGAAAATTGAAAGTGCAAAAATCAAAATTATTTACCAAATGGAGCGAATAAATTCAGGCTTTGTCGTATAGTTGTCTTTGTTCAAACAATCTTTACTTTATTTACATTAACTGCCTTTTAATTACAAGATATTCGTTCTTTAGTGCTTTACTTTGAATTATTTTTCCATAAAAACACCAAGATTCTCTTAATTCAGTTTTAAAATATTTAAAAGCCTATAGAAAAGCAGTGGATAGTACAAGATTAAACTTTTGTTGTTTTTCCTCAAACAAAATTAATTTCATTAGTGACCGTGTACTTTGTTATACTATAAAATTACAATGTAAAATACCATGGCCGTTACATTTATTAATAAAAAAAAAGTAAACCACGTATTTATTAAATAAACAATTAAGGTAAATAAATACGATGAATAATTTTAAAAAATAATTGGTAAAGAAGTGAATATACACATATATATATATATATGAGTTAATTATTTATTGGGTCATGTGCTGAGAGATACACTAGTGAAGAGAATTTGATGCATCATTTTCACTAAAGGTGTTCAAAAAGAATTATCAGTCTCACATCTGCATAAAATTTATTTTATAAAAAGAAAAAACTTATAATTTCTTTTTAAATATCGGATAAATATTCAAATAAACATGAATATTTTATTAAAGACGATAAAAGATGGGATTGTCTTGTTGTAGGGACCAACTTTAATGTATTTACAAAGACACCTTTACTTGCTTTTCCTTTATTTCTCAATATCTCAAATTAAAAAAGAAAAACAACAACAACAAAAAAAAAGCTTTATTTTACTTAATAATTGCAGGTGCAGTCTATATGATCTAAGTTTGATGGATCTCATAATAAAGAAAGAGTTGGGCCTATAATATTCGTAAGCCCAATTAGGGCGTTTAAGGCCCATTTAATTTATTGCTCGTTTTAAATTGAAAAACTATGGAAGGCAAAGGAGTTTGATTTTATGACATCTCCGAGCACTAGTCAAAACCATAGAAGCTTAAACCTAATTGCAAAATGCAAATCCCTAGAAAATCTCAAGCAAATCCATGGCCAGATCCTCACTACAGGCCTTTCTCGCCATACGTTTCCTCTCAGTAAGCTTCTTCTCTTATCATCTACGCTCTGTTTATCATACGCATTCTCTATCTTCGATCGAATCCCTAATCGTACCGTTTTCCTCTACAATACCCTCGTATCCTCCATTGTCTCTTATCACCACTCGACTCATATCCATGTCGCATTTTCTCTGTACGCTGAGATTTTGAGTTCTAGAGGCGTCTTCGTTAGGCCCAATGCCTTCACTTATCCTTCTCTCTTTAAAGCCGCTGGGTTTCACCCGCGGTGGCACCGCCACGGCCGGGTTATTCATGCCCATGTCCTGAAATTTCTCGAACCAGCTTGTCATGATCGATTTGTGGAGGCTTCATTGGTTGGATTCTATGCGAATTGTGGTAAATTGACAACAGCTAAAACTCTGTTTGAGCGAATCAACCGGCCTGATTTGGCTACGTGGAACACTCTTCTTACTGCATATGCTCATGCCGGGGACGGATATGACGAAAGTGAGAGAGATCTCGATTTATCCGCGGAAGTGTTGCGATTGTTTGTGCAAATGCAAAGGTATTCACTGGTGAGACCTAACGAGGTTTCTCTTGTAGCTTTTATCAAAGCTTGTGCGAATTTGGGTGAGTTTCGTGGAGGTGCTTGGGCTCATGTTTACCTTGTAAAGAACAATCTGAGTCTTAACCAGTTCGTGGGAACTTCCCTTATTGATCTCTACTCAAAGTGCGGATCTTTGATTCTCGCCCGCCAGGTGTTTGATAAAATGCCTAAGAGGGACATCTCATGTTACAATGCTATGATTCGCGGTTTAGGGGCTCACGGCTTTGGCCAAGAAGCTATTGAAATCTACAAGAAAATTATCTCAGAAGGATTACTCCCTGACGATGCCTCTTTTGTGGTGGCAATATCCGCGTGTTCGCACTCTGGTCTAGTCGACGAAGGTCTCCAAATTTACCACTCGATCAAAGCGGTTCACGGTATCGAACCTAAGGTTGAACATTACGGTTGCCTAGTGGATCTACTTGGCCGATCAGGTAGATTAAAAGAAGCTGAAGAATACATCAAGAATATGCCGATGAAACCGAATGCTATGTTGTGGAGATCGTTTCTTGGGTCAGCTCAAATCCACGGTGACTTCAAGAGGGGTGAAATAGCACTAAAACATTTGTTGGGGTTAAATCCGGAAAACAGTGGAAATTATGTGCTTTTGTCGAATATTTACGCTGGTGTTAACCGTTGGGATGACGTGGAAAAGACCCGGGAACTTATGAAAAACCACCGCGTGAATAAATCTCCAGGGGTTAGTACTACTAATTACTCAATTATACAATAAGATCATAGTATAATTTTTGTTAGATTTTAAAAAAATAATCGTCAAAATGTATTATAAAAAATAAGTTGAACCGCATATGCGTTGATACGTGTACCCCGAAATTAATTAAAAATAAATAATAAATTAATGTAAATTGAAGAAAATATCCCATTTGTTTACTCTTTTATTTTTCTTTTACCAAACATGATCTTGTCTTTTTCTTTCAAAGTCGAGTTGTTAATTTGCCTCTTTTAATTAATCATATTATATGTATAACTTTCTGAGGTGCAAATATAATAAGTAGAGTGGTGCCCATTCATTATCCACTAATTGAGATATTTATTGGTATATAATATAGTTCGTTTGGTTAATTAATCATCGAATCCACTAATCGTGTCTTAATTAACAGGTTTGGCATTAATCAATGTACTAATCAGAAAACAAAAGCATCCAGTTGAGAATTTAATTAATTTACCTTTGGCCGAGCCTACAATGGCTTCCCCAGCCGCCATCGTCTTCTCCGATTCTCCTTTTCGATCAATTTCAATCCACAACCATGGTATTTCCCGTTATGCCCCTAGATCCGCCTTTGTTGTCCCTGTACTGCCCTCTGCTCGCCGCCGAGGTGGCCGGTGGGGTGCCGGTGGTTTATCCGTCCGATCGGGACTCATCGAGCCTGATGGAGGAAGACTCATGGACCTCGTGGTCGAGGAACCTAGGCGCCGCGTGATGAAACACGAGGCGGAGACGCTGCCAGTTAAGATCTGGCTGAACCGTGTGGATCTGCAGTGGGTACACGTGCTCAGCGAGGGTTGGGCCAGCCCGCTCAGAGGGTTCATGAGACAATCCGAGTTCCTCCAAACACTTCATTTCAATTCGATCCGGCTCGAAGACGGCTCCGTCGTCAACATGTCTGTTCCGATCGTCCTCGCGATCGACGATGAGCAGAAGAGCCGCATCGGCAATTCCGACCGAGTCACACTGGTTGACTCGGATGGTAAATCAGTCGCCATTCTCAGCAAGTGAGTTCCTCATCCATCCCTTCTTTCTTGTTGAGAAAGTAAACAGAATCTAGTTTAGTATTCCAGAAATTTCCGCAATTCAACTCAAAATGTATCCAAATAAAGTGAATCCTATCTTAGTTCGAAGAAATTCTCGATTATGAATATATTCGTACTGTGTAGGTGTAGCCATGATATCTGATTTGGAATGAGATTTCGATTGGGTCTGATTTGTTTGGATTTCTCAAAACTAATCTCAGTCGCCTTTTGATTGATTTCTTGAGCCAGCCTCGAGATTTACAAGCATCCGAAGGAAGAACGAATCGCCAGAACCTGGGGTACCACAGCAGCAGGGCTTCCTTATGCAGAAGAATCAATCACAAAATCTGGAAACTGGCTGATTGGCGGTGATTTACAAGTTTTGGAGCCTATCAAGTACAACGACGGCCTTGATCGGTTCCGTCTATCTCCATCCCAGCTACGTGATGAGTTCATCAGGCGAGATGCTGATGCTGTTTTCGCATTTCAGCTCAGGAATCCAGTTCACAATGGTCATGCCCTCCTTATGACTGACACTCGCCGTAGGCTTCTTGAGATGGGTTACAAAAATCCAGTCCTCTTGCTCAATCCACTTGGAGGATTCACCAAAGCAGACGATGTACCTCTCAGCTGGCGTATGAGGCAGCATGAGAAGGTAAGAATGATCCTTTGATTTTTGCTTTGAGCTTCTCTTGCATATGAAGGGTATAATGTTATTTTGCTGTCTTTTACTGAAACGAGCAGGTGCTGGAAGATGGTGTTCTGGATCCAGACACTACCGTAGTCTCCATCTTCCCATCTCCAATGCTCTACGCTGGTCCAACTGAGGTTCAATGGCATGCTAAAGCCAGGATCAATGCAGGCGCTAATTTCTACATCGTTGGCCGTGATCCAGCCGGTATGGGACATCCTTTGGAAAAGAGAGATCTATATGAAGCTGATCACGGGAAGAAAGTGCTTGGCATGGCACCAGGACTAGAACGGCTTAACATTCTTCCCTTCAAGGTTCATCATCGTTGCTACTTTCAATCAATCTTTCTGCTTACCCTTACATAGATTTTGGTTTGATCAATCGATTTGTGTAGGTGGCTGCATATGATACAACTCAGGGGAAAATGGCCTTCTTTGATCCTTCTAGGACTCAAGACTTCCTCTTCATATCAGGAACAAAGGTAAATTCTGATTCCACTGTAAATAATTGATCCAAGATTCATACATTATATGACTGAAAGAGAGAATTTGTAGATGCGTGGCTTGGCGAGGAAGAAAGAGAACCCACCAGACGGCTTCATGTGCCCATCTGGTTGGAAAGTGTTGGTTGATTACTACGACAGCCTCAACTCAGAGACTGGCAATGATAGGGTTCCAGAAGCTGTTGTTTCTGCTTGAAATGAAGATATCTCATGTCCCACAAGTTTCCAGTTATCATATGTAAGTAAAGCTTTGTCTATCAAGAAGCTTTTAATAAACCATGGCTCTCTGCCTGTGTGTTGTATTAAACATCTACATGTTCTTTGCGTCTTCTGTAATCGAGTCGAATCGATTTGTACCATATTTGTGCTTTGTGTTAAAATGAAACAACATATGTGATTCTGTTTAAACTGCTCTGTTCATAGAAACATAACTGTAGAAAAAACAGCGAACGGTTTACTTTTATGTTTTCTATATAACGGTCGGACCCATAGGCGGATCTATTCCCGGCGTTGGAATCTCAGGTGGAACAATATCCGGTGAGCGAGGCGGTTCCCAGTTCGGAGGCACCACATCAGGCGGCGTTCTCGGCGACGGAGTATTTGGTGTATCTGGCATCGGTGGAGACGGAGATGGTGGAAGGGGAAACTCTGGGCCAGGATTCTCCGGTGCTCCAAGCGGTGGTGGATCGTTTGGACTCGTCGTAACTTCCGGTGGGGTTTCCGACGGGTTTATCTCCGGTATTCCGGGGAGATCCGGGACTTCTAACGGCGCCAAGTCAGGTTTTGTATTCGGCCGTGACGGTAACTCCTCCGATGGTGTCCCACCAGGAAATTGAATTTCAGGTGAACCGGTTTGGTTAACGCAACCAAACCTTGACGGGTAGTTCTCCGGTACAATTACGAATTCTCTCACCGGTTTAGAAGCATACGAAACCGAATTCCCCACCGCCATTAACCTTGTGGACAATAACTTAGACTTGGAGGAGCATAAGAACAAAGATCCTCTCATAAGATTGACAGAGACCAAAGACATTACACAAGTCTGCGACATTTTTTCTTACAGAGATTACCCAACCCGATATATCCTTTATACCAAACCGTTCTTGACACGTGGCACATAAATACATATACGCGTCATTATTACTGTAACACGTTTACATGACACGTGGCCAACTTGCAGCGCCATACAAAATAAAATCATAAATTAAATTGATTTCAATATAATAAAAAAAATAAATCACAAGAGTATGTTAAAGAGAGCATTAACACATTAACACAAAAAAAGAATTTTGAAAAAAAAATTAAGACGACGTCGTAACAGCACTGATCCTAGGAACTTGAACAGGGAAATCATGAATTTCATCAATCCAAGGATTCGTTTTCTCCTCCATTGGATTAACAGTTCTTAAAGCTTTCCAAACTGCACTATTACACTTAAAACCTGATCCAAAAGCAATCTGCCATGTTCTATCACCTCTTCTAATCCTCCCTTTAGCTTCACTATACGCAAGTTCATACCAAAGTGAACTACTTGAAGTGTTCCCAAATCTGTTTAGTGTCATTCTAGATGGCTCCATATGCCATTCAGACAAATCCAAATTCTTCTCAATCTCATCAAGAACTGCTCTTCCACCAGCATGAATACAAAAATGCTCAAAAGCTAACTTAAAATCAGGAATATAAGGCTTGATTTTCTTCATTTTGAACACTTTTCTAGCCACAAGTGTTGCAAAGAAGAGTAATTGTTCAGACATTGGAAGTACTAATGGTCCAAGAGTTGTGATATTCGTCTTTAAAGCTTCTCCAGCTATAGCCATTAAGTTTTTAGAAAGTGAAACTCCGATTTTACCTTGTGTGGCTTCTTCTGAGTTTATGTTGTCGTCTTCACGTTGATAAACGCAGCCAAAAGCGTTGTCGTCTGCTCCTTTGTGTGTACGGACGGTGTGGATTAGTTGATACTTTGAACGGCTACGATCTGAGGAACGGTTGGAGAGAAGAACGGCGGCGCCGCCCATACGGAAGATACAATTTGAAAGAAGCATTGATCGGTCATTGCCTAAGTACCAATTTAATGTTATATTCTCTGTGCTCACCACTAATGCATATGAGTTTGGTTGAACCTACACAATCACATAAAATATTTATTATTAAATATGAAAAATATAGTTAGGAATAATTAGTCTAACATTGTACTAAACGTGCCACCATGTGGGTTTCTTTCATGTATTTATTATTATAAAGAAAAAAATTATCAATTATTTATTGAAAAAATGTCAATTTAGTATTGATTAAAGTGGGAAAAATCACACATGGGTTTTGTAACAATGATTCTCTTCTTTTTGTTACTTTTAATTATAGAACAACTATGTATCATGTTCAAATAAATGTTAGAGCTACCATATAAATGATTATAATAAATGTTGAAATTTTGTAACAAAATAATCACATGAATTACAACAAAAGAAACTTGAATATATTTGAACAGCTTTTAGCCACAAAAATAATAAGTTCGTGTCTATAAATATATTGAAAAATTAAAGTATAATAAAGACAAAAATGTTGAAATAATTTAACAAAGACAAAAATTTATTGACCTATCAATTTTTCACAACTACCCTACCACCACCTACCTAAAAGACGTTTAAAGGCTGTCAGAATTATTCATAGAAAAGCACGTGACTTTTACAAGTAAGACTTTTTAACGTTTATTCGAATTCTATGCAACAACTCATACTATAACATAAAGTTTACACCATTTGTCAATTTTTTATCTTATTAATTTATTTATATAGAAATAAATACTAAAAGAGTAACAATAATTAGATTAATTTCACTTTAATAAATTAGTCACACTCACATTTATAAATATCTATCTATACAGCATGTCGTGACATGAAAGTGAATCCAATTCAAATCAAAATCTTAGCTGTTAAATTATATTTATATTTCCCTAATTAAAAACAAACCGGTTTAACTAAACCGGATAATCAATTAATTTCAAAATTGAAAATTACCTGAAGAAGTTGTTTAGCGAGATCAATGGAGATAAGACCAGCGCTGCAACCCATTCCTCCGAGATTATAGCTTAAAATGTTTCCTCTAAGTTTATACTTGTTAACGATCATGGCGGATAACGATGGGGTTGGATTAAACAAGCTACAATTCACCACCAGGATTCCAATTTCCTTTGGTTTTATACCAGTTTTCTCAAGCACAGCATCAATGGCACCAAACATAACCGTTTCAGCTTCTTTTCTAGCTTCCGCCATACAAGGATTAGGAGGAACACGAAGAAGAGCTTCAGGGAAATAAGTTTTCTGACCTAAACCAGATCTCTCAAGGATTTTTTGTTGAAAAGCGAGATTCTCTTCTGTAAAAATCCCAACGCGACGAGATCTATCCATGAAGGTTTCTCGTGTACAGATAAGAGATGAATCTGGTTTATAACAAGAGAAATCGAGGAGGAATACGCGACGAGGACGGGTGGTGAAGTACGCCGTAGCGAGGAAAATGAGGAGAGCGGTTGCGATTGTAGCGGAGAGGAAATGAAATCGGAGATTGTCCCATAAAAGGGTGAGATCGTGGAGGGTTAAGGTTGAGAGGTTAACAATGGCGGCGGCGATTATAGGGAGGAGGAGGATGTACATAGCGTTTGAGATTAGGTAATGGTAACCGAGTTTGACGTATTTGAGACGGACGGAGGAGAGGAAATTGGGGAGATTGTTAGGGTTAGGGTTAGGATCGGCGGTGGTGACGTGGACAGGGACCGGAGGAGGGTTTTGGTTTATTGTAGACATGGTTAAAGGATTTTTCTGGTGTTGAAATGGGAGAAGAGAGGAGAAAATGAAGAAGATGAAGTCTGAGAGAGAAAATGGGCTTAAAAGATGGAGCCCTTCTTTGCTATTTAATGGAAATGTTTTTTAGAGAGAGAGAGAGAGAGAATTAGTTAATTATTATATTTAAATAAATAATTATTTTTTAAAAAAAAAAAGATAAATGATCAATGATTCAGGTTAAAATAAAAGTGTTCTAATGATTTTTTTTTTGTCAAATG
>KE153499.1:650679-672922 GCA_000411095.1 Aethionema arabicum
TTTTGTCAAATGAAATTTTTTATATAATTTATTGTAAGAAAATATATTTACTGTATATATTTTAATCAAATTTAAATATAGAAATGTTTAAATAAACAAGGTGTACGAGTTAAAAAAATAAATAAACAAGGTGGACCCTGAAATTATGGACTCCAAAACAAAATTACAGATAAAATCAATATTTCTAAAATAAATAATTTTTTTTGTTTTACTACTTTATTCGCAACGGAAACTTACAAAATTTAGTATTTTCGATATTTCATATGCAAATACAAATCTGTCTAATCACAAAATTAAAATCTTAATTCAAATTATTTTTAATCTATGTATTCAAAAATTAAAAGAAAACTATTACGCAAGTGGATTTGGAAGGTTAAATTCGTGTATTGTGTAATATTGTGGTATTATATTAAATACAATAGAATACTAAAATTTGCGAATATTTTTTTATTTTGTAGTATATTAGTATTATTTTTATGTATAATTAAATGGATACAATATTATTATACGTTAGGGAGAAGGGAAGATACAACTACCCCAACGAAGCATTAAATTCTTTCAACAGTGGAGAAGACGGCGATGACTTTTAAGCTATATCCAATTGGGGCCAAATCTGTGTTTGACTACTTTTATTTCCCTTTTTACCCTTGCTTTCTCATGTTATTTTCGATACTACACTTTCAACTTGACGACAACGTGTACCGGGACCCACTTTTTCTCCACGTGCCATTTTCTGATTTGTGATGAGTTATATATACTAATATGCGCCAGTGAGTCCGTGTGAAAATAAATGTGTAAGAAATCCGAATGTGGAAACTAAATTAAATGTAAACCGAAACAAAGTTTGGTTCAACTAATAAGTATTTGACGAAATGTATGGGTCTTTACCACTTCATTATTTCTATTTTTTTATATTATCCTCTTTATTTTAGTATAATTATATTTTGAATTTAGACCAAAGTTAGGCAATCTAAATTTTATTCTATAATCTAGATTATCGGATTCAATTTTCTGGTTATTTCAAATATATAATTTTTTTTTATCAATTTTAAAAAGTTAGAAATATTATTTAATTCATAAATGTTTAGATTTTATTATTAATTCCTTATATAGTCTTTGCCATAGTTGTGAGTTTGAAATCTACGGTAATGCTACGAGGAATCAAAACCTACTCCTTTAATTTATTGCTAACTATGAAATATTTATTAGGACGTTGGACCATTCAGAGCAGGTCAAAAATCAAAAGCGTATAATGTGAGAAAATGAAATAAATGGGGCAAATATAGAAAGCTGGAGAAAGTTGTGGTGACAGCTTCAATTGTGTAATATGGAGAAAACATCCCATTTTTATTCAATTTAATGCGACCCTCTCTATTTTTATTTTCCCTTTTTAACCCTCCAAATACGTCATCGCCTACATAATATAGAGCCGTTAAAAAACATAGTTAAATACTTTTTTTTTCGCCATAGTTAAATACTTAAATCCTATAATTTTGTGATTTTAAGTGTAAATATAAATATTAATGTGATTAATGGATAAAGCTATTGGCTAAACTAACGTTTTTTACATTCAATTTTTTTTTATGTTATATTATACAAAAATTAATAAATACGTACACGTATATACGTACGTAAGTAACAAGGTTTGGTAATGATTTGGCATGTGTGAATGCGTAATTTAATTTGGGTGTAAGTTTGATTAACAAAGATAATGACTCAAAATGTTTCATTAATAAAATTCTAACCAACTGTTGCGCTTAATTAATTAAGCTAACAATATTATTCTTGCAAGAAACCCATTTTTATAATAATTTCGACCACTATTATTTTTTATTAAAACTTAGCTGTTGTATTGTACCTTTAGGTAGAAAATCACGTTCAGAGAACATATCTTAATCTGATCGATGATTTGTTATATTATTTATTAAGAAAATATTCCAAACATCATTAAGTTATTTTGTAAAATTCTATATTTTATTCATAAAAACGATTGAAACCATTGTTTAATCATATATTTCTGTAAAAACAATATGTAAATGATATATTAATGTAATCACACAAATCACGATGAATGAATTCAATACGTTATAAACTATAATGAATTTATATTAACTATAATATTATTTTGTATATTGTAATACAAATTAGGCATTACTATTAGCAACACGAAATCAACTAGTTTGTTAGCTAGACTGATCTAATGGACGACTAATGTCTAAATCCTCATGTGTTGTTTCTATTTAACAAAAAAATAAATATAGTTATAGCTAATTATATGACTATATGTGTTACCATAAATCTCAATTATATTAAACATTACATAAGGGATCATGTCATTAAGCAACAACAATTAATAAAAAAAAATAGAAATCTTGACTTACACTTTATTGTTTTTCGTAATTAATTCGACCGCAAGTAGTTGAGAATCTTATGATAAAATGTTATCATATTATTTCATTAATGTTTTAGCTTATTATAGTTTACACCATGAAGTGGGCAAAGGATCAAGGAATTAAAGAAGAGCTATTAATTCGACCGTCCAACAAGTCCACCATCATTTATTATGGTTAGTAGTTTGAAATAATTCATTTATTATATCCTATGAATTTATATCCTAATATTGATTTTAATGACAACGGCAATGTCTAAAAATAACTTTATTTTTATTTAGCTATTTATAGCAATCGAAGTATTCTTGCAAAACGGTCACGCAAGTGTATTAAATGCGTCCAATCTTTAATTATTTAAATATTATTCATATATATAAATATATTTTCTTATGATTTTAATTTTTTTTTTTTTTTTAACAATTTTTTTCTTTGCGTATGATTTTCAATTTTAATTAATCCAATAGTTCTAGATTTTTTTTACCATTGAATAATACTTATAAAAATGTATTTTAATTTGTAATCATTAATGAAACACATGCTTGTAATTTAAATAAAGGGAAATTACACCGATTAATCAAATTTTTAACTGCGTAATTCTTACATTCATATGGGCCGAGTCCAAAACATGGGCCACAATATAAGTATAGTTTGAGTTTGAACTAAAATTGGGCCGCTTAAATTATGCCAACAAGGCCGTTTAAACGAGAGAGAACAGTCAAATGGCTACACACCACGTGGCATTTCAGATATGACAGGCAGTAAACAAACTACTGTCTCCAACGGTCACAAATTATCTTCTCCAAGTCGATTTCAAAGATCACAAGGCCGTTGGTTTGGATCAATTTCTTTGGATTTTGAATATATATATATGATTCATATTAAAGAATAAGTTTTTTTTCATGATATAAGATATTTATCGGGTTTTTTTATATTGTTTTAGATTTTTGTAATTTAAAAGTCAATCGGTGTAAGGTTGTGGTCATGGGCCCATGATGTAGCTATAATTTCAAGCTTATTTATATATATATTTCCTTTTTTTAAAATGAAATTAGAAAGTTAGTTCGATTTGATAGTGCACGTGGAATCCGTTTTTAAAGAAAGCAAATATAGAAACTTAAATTTATACTAAGATATATAGCGAGCCAATGACGTTAAAGTGACGTGAGTGAATGAGATTTTAACGTTCAAAACAGAACTAAAATATGGTACTACATGTGTCAAATATATATTGGTCTGCCCAATTCAACAAAGTCTATGGGCAAACCGGTTAACAAAATCTCGAATTGGTTTAGCTCGGTTTATATAACCGATTTAAAAACGGATTGAAAATAAAGGGTCCATGTTTAAAAGGAGTACGATATGGACCACAATTAAACCAACTATAGATTGGGTTTAAAAATGAAGAAGAAACGTGAGTGGAATTTAAAAAAGGAAGCGTGATAAAATTGGTTATGATGATAAACCGGAAATTGAGATTGAGATTGAGATTGAGATCGAGATTGAAATAGACATGTGCTTCCACCTTCACACTCGTTGATCCCATCTCGTACGTCACTGTTAGTTTCTTTTTTGTCCCCATTCCTAGAATCTTAAATTTTTTTGTTTTGTCGTTAATCTTTAATTCAATTTTATTCGTTTAATTAAAGGATACCCAAAAAATGAATTTATAATAATTTTGACAAAATAGATATTTCTAAATATTAATTTTTGGTTATCAAAATTCAAAAACATAATAGTCATATTGCCAACGTAGTGAGATATTGTTTCAGCATTTTATACTGAAAAATACCCCATTATAGTTTTTTCTTTTAAATTTATTTAAAATAGTATAAAATTTTAAACGCACCTTTTTTTTTTTTCCATTATCATTTTAGTTAAACAATCAAATTATAATTTATTTTGTATTTGTGTTCTTTACATTCAATAAGTGTTTTTTAGTAGTAATATTTTTAATTTATTACCATCTTTAAAGTGTTACCGTTGAATAAATTTATATGTTAATTAGAAACGATGTAAAAATACAACGGATTCTTTTCGATCATTAGCATTACCAGCCATTAATATTTTTTATAATACTATTATAAAAATAGAACTAGATAAAATAAAAAAATTATGTGGGTTTTGCATCGGTATTTGAAAACTTAAAGTAGTAATTAATTAGTAAATGTGTGACTAAGAAAATGTAATAATTAAAATAAAAAGATGATTAGTTGACCTTAACATAAACCATTAAAACGATATTAAAAAAAAGGAAAGAAGCGTATTTTTCCCTCTGAAAAATGGAAATTAGAAGATATTTTAAATACTCGCTGTGTCAGTATCATGTGTATTTATCTATGGACTATGTATATATAAATGAAGGAGAAACGACGAAAGCAAAAATCCAGCCATAGATAGCGAAGAGGAGGTGATAGATAACGTAGGAGAGAAAGAGATGGTGGCTGTTCAGTTGTATTGCTGGAAGCCATTGATTTTATCTTCTCAATCTCAAGCTTCCAGACGAGATCGAATTCCGTCTTTTAACAGGTTTAATTCTTTATAATTCTTCTTCATTTCGTTTTTGGTTTTGAAACTATGTTTCTATTTTCTGATTGAGTTTCATTCCTAAGATGATCATATAGTTCGGGACGTCTATTTGGGTTTTAGAACTTTTTTTTGGTTTCTCCTGGAGTCGTTTCGTTTCTGTATATTGTAAATGCAGGGAGTTCAATGGCTTTGATCAGGAAATTAAGTTGATGATGGCTCGTAATTTGTAGTTTTAAATCTGAGTTAGGGTTTAGTCTCCGATGGAATTTGGGTTTGTTGGGTTGTAACCATTTTTCAAAACCCTCGGTTCCTCCGATTTGAATCAATCGATAGAGCAATCAATTTCCGGGGCGTTTTTGATTCAATATATATCTCCATTGTTGTTTTTGTCCGAAGATTTGTAGTCTTTTGTATTCCGCGTTTTCGCTATCTAAAGATTCATATCGGTACTTACAGGAAAATCTACTTCAAATCCCTCCAATTGCTTAAAAGTTTCCTATCGCTTGGATTGGGTATTGATGTTTTATGGTACTTTCTTTTGCAGGAGATTGTCTTTATATCCTCTGCCTTTTGGGGGTCTTAAGTCGTTTAAATGCCCAGGTAAGGTTTTGAAAAATAGTCTAATACTTCATTAATTGCAGGTTGCTACAGCAAGGAGCTGGCATATTCCTCAAATGTTGATAGATTCTTTAGCGTGTCCAGTGTTGGTGTTTGTCCAAAATTATTAGCTAATTGTTTTTTCTATACTACAGGTTCCTTCAAAGTCAAATCTAAGAAGACAGGAGACATAATGTCGTCTGATGACAACCTGGATTTATTAAATGGTTTCAATTCTACATTCTCTAAGGTGAAAAAAGAACTTCTGTCACTGGTGTCTTCGATGTGTGTTCCTTCTTGTTTAGTTATCGAGATAAATCTTAAGATGCTTATGATATAATCTTCTTAATCTGCAGAGCCCTCAATATAAAATTGTGATAGGATGCATCCCGTTGTATGCCATGTTCAAAATTGTGCCAAAGATCTTTCAAGAGCTTCCTCATTTCATTCAAAACTCAGTGGGATCTGGGTTGCCTTTTGCTTGTGCCTCTAACTCTTTAAACAAGCCAACTCCTCTCAAGTTGGACGTATCTTTTCCTTCTTTACAAGATGTCAAGTGGACTCTTCAAAGGTTTCTCTACCTGTTCAATATTCAGCTTGAGAAGAACATTGTCACGTACGTCCTAAACTCAATCTTATAATCATCAATATGATAATTTTGCTTTTTGTTTGTTACATAAGGAGCAATCATGGCTGGTATTTGTGTGTACTAAACGACTGAAGCAACTGGTGCGGTAGAGTGTCATATAGTGGGATGACTGCTTAAGTTAGAATATGCTTTACCGGTCTCGCAGAATTTAAAATAGGCTCTTGCTTGCTGAGTGTTTTTGCTAGTGTCACTGTGTCTGAGATTAGCAGTCTTCTAATGTTGTTAAATTCTGTGTCTTTATGAATATGACAGTTTCTGATCACTTGTCGTGGCTATTTTAGGTTCCTTGTGGCGCTCTTGTTAGCATGCGCATCGTTTGTTCTTATTGGGGGACTCCTCTTTTTCAAATTCAGGTAATCTTAATTTTTGATGTATAGCCTTGTCAGGATAATATCGGTGTGGCCATATGATCGTTTTTGCTGGACCTTTATAAATGGAAGATAAAACACATTCTTGGTTTTAGCTAACCAGAGAAAGACATTGTACACGTATATCATGCAGCTTATGAAGACTCTTTGTAAGCGGAACTTAAACTCCAAACCAATGTTCACATTTATAATTAGGGAAAGAGTGAAGATGCCGGCCAATGTTATACTATTTATATTTCTCGTACATAATTTCGTTTGCATTAATACATCTTCATATGCACTAGTATTGCCTTTTTGTTGTGAAGGAAAAGCTCTGAGCCCTTTGAAGACTGCCTCTGGGAGGCCTGGGCATGCCTGATTTCCTCTTCTACTCATCTGAAGGTAACGATTTGCTTTGTCGTTATAACCTTTATAATACTTAAATGGAGTTCTTGCAACTAAAAGCATATATGTGGTGGTGAAAATGCAGCAAAAGTCACGCCTTGAACGAGTCATAGGATTTGTCCTAGCCATTTGGGGAATATTGTTTTACTCTCGGCTTTTAAGTACAATGACAGAACAATTTCGGGTAAGTTCGTGAGATGGACACTATTGATAGTAAATGAGTGTTACTTGGTACAAGTTCCTTGATAGCTTTGTCTGGGCAGAGTAATATGCAAAGGTTTAGGGAAGGGGCACAGATGCAAGTACTAGAAACTGATCATATCATCATTTGTGGGATAAACAGTCATCTGCCTTTCATACTAAAGCAATTGAACAGTTATCATGAGCATGCTGTTCGCTTAGGTACCGCCACAACTAGGTAATTTGATTTCTCTATATATCTTAATTACTAGTTATTTTATCCTGCTTATATGTTGACTTAGCTCGGGTGACTCTTTTTTTTCCTTATTGCATACTTTCAGGAAGCAAAGACTTCTGCTTTTGTCTGACACTCCAAGGAAGCAGATAGACAAGCTAGCGGAGACTTTCTCCAGAGATTTTAATCATATTGACATTCTTACAAAGAGGTAAAATGGTTGAAAAACTAGTGATTTAGCAAAAGTAACTCCAAACAAGCTGCTTCAGTTGACGTCATAATGATTAATTATCTTGTTAATTGGCATTTCTCTACTGTAATGACTTCATGCTTCTACCAGTGCAGTTGTAGTCTTAACATGACGAAATCATTCGAGAGAGCTGCAGCTAGTATGGCGCGTGCCATTATCATACTTCCAACGAAAGGGGATCGGTAAGAATATTAAGTTTTTGAAAGTATATGTGGAGAGAAAACTGAAATTGCAATTAGCTTTGAGGAAGAAGAATATTAAAACTGAGAACTCTTGAAGAGAATTTTTTAAGTAGTACAAGTGTGATGCGTCTTAACTCCTTCATCTTAGCTTGTTTCCTTGTTCAAATACATGAGGAATCAATCAACTAAAAAATTGATTCAGGTACGAAGTTGATACAGACGCATTTCTTTCTGTATTAGCCCTTCAACCTATCCCAAAGATGGAATCCATCCCAACCATTGTCGAGGTATATTTAAATTACTGAAGATTGTACAGTAATGCCTATCTTTTTATAGTGCTGAGCTTTTTATCTGTTTGTGCTTCTTTTATTGTTCTGGAAATGAGAGCAGGTATCAAACCCTAATACGTATGATCTCCTGAAGTCGATTTCGGGACTGAAAGTGGAGCCAGTTGAAAATGTTACTTCTAAATTGTTTGTCCAATGTTCACGTCAAAAGGACCTGATAAAGATCTACAAACACCTGCTAAATTACTCAAGTACAGTGTCCTTTCGTCCTAACATTGATTTTTATTGTTTTAATTTTTGTTGAAGACTAATTAATACCAAGTCTTCTCATTGCAGAAAATGTATTTAATCTTTGCAGCTTCCCCAATCTAGCTGGGATAAAGTACAGACAGTTAAGACTAGGATTCCATGAGGTAGGATTGAGTATTCTCTGAGCATTTAGTTTCATCCTTCGAACCTGTACCTTTCATCTTTGTAATCAGATACTCAGATTCATGCTCTACATGTATTCCTTTCAGGTTGTGGTCTGTGGTCTTTTGCGAGATGGGAAGGTAAATTTCCACCCAAAGGATGACGAAAGACTTATGGAAACTGACAAAGTATTGTTTATCGCTCCTCTTAACTGGAGTAAGAAGCAACTTTCATATACAGACATCAAATATGAGTTAAATTCAGTAGACGAGCATGCTACTCAAAAGCAAGTGTTGGAGACAAAAATATCACGACTTAAAAAGATTATTATGCGTCCTAGTAAGTCCGTATCAAAGGTTTGACTCTCAACTCCCCCTCCACAACGCTTGAAAATACAATATTAGGTTTGTGAAATTCTAAGACCTTTGATCTTCTGTTAACACAGGGATCTGATTCCGTCAATGGACCTAGAGAATCTATACTTTTACTTGGTTGGCGGGGAGATGTTGCACACATGATCGAAGAGTTCGATAATTATCTTGGTCCAGGCAGTGTATTGGTATGCTTAAACATCACTATCTTCTCTCTCTAGAGAGCCATCACGGAAAGTGTTACTTACAGTTTATCTTTACACACAGGAAATATTATCAGATGTACCGATAGAGGACAGAAGTAGAGTAAGGGATGGTACAGGTTCTGGGAAAATCAAGAACATCCATGTTTCCCATAGGGTAAAAATATCATTTTCAGCTTCGATGCCAAACCCATTTGTGTCATTAGTTATTGATCGTTTTTTAATCTTTTGTAGATTGGGAATCCTATGGACTATGACACATTAAAGGAAACTATAATGTATATGCAAAGTAAATATAGGAAAAGTGAAGATATTCCTCTGTCAATCCTTGTAATATCGGATCGAGACTGGCTACTTGGAGGTAAGCATTTGCGATCGGTTCTTGACTCCGTCTTTATAAATAGATGCTAACAAATATTATATGCTTTCTTTAGATCCATCTAGGGCAGACAAACAATCTGCTTACTCTCTTCTCCTTGCTGATAGCATCTGCAAGAAGCTTGGAGTGAAGGTAATCCTCAACTCTTTCCTGGACCCTTCGAATTGCTGAAATGTATATCTCTTTTGAGGGTAATGCTTATTGTTGTCTGTGTAGGTACAGAATCTAGCCGCAGAAATCGTAGACTCAAAACTCGGCAAGCAGGTACTAGATGCTTTATCAGTTTCTCTTCTATACGTTAAGTTCAGTTGCTAAATCATAAACTACAAAACAACACAGATAACAGGAATCAAGCCGTCCTTGACTTACATAGCAGCAGAGGAAGTGATGAGTCTTGTAACAGCACAAGGTTAGATTTGTTTATTTGCATCAGTTTTACTTCTTTCTTCAGTTGCAGCCAGAAAATTAATACCAATTTCTTCGTAACAGTTGCTGAAAACTGCGAATTGAACGAGGTGTGGAAGGACATTCTAAATGCAGAAGGAGATGAGATATATGTAAAGGTTAAAAGAAACACTCTCGTTTACAAAATCACAATAATAAACTGTCACAACATATACACAGTGTGGTCTGAAATCTGAGATACAGGACATGGTGCTGTATATGAAAGACGGAGAGAACCCTTCGTTCTCTGAGCTCTCAGAACGGGCATGGCTAAGGAAAGAAGTTGCCATTGGCTACATCAAAGGCGGTAAAAAGGTACTCTTTATCAGTCAAAAACAGATATCAAACCACTTCCTCTTCACTCACCTTCCATAACTCTGGTTTTGTTCAGGTAATTAATCCGGTTCCTAAGACAGAACCGCTGTCCCTCGACATGACAGACTCATTGATCGTTATATCAGAGCTGGAAGGAGACCTCCAACCTAACCCTGAAAGCTAAGACACTTTGTTCATTCTCATCTTCCATTTGTTGTTCTACACACATACACCAGCAGGCAGCAACGTGGCCTGGAGACTAAGGAAAGAGTCACATTGCAGAGCATCACTGATTTTGTACAAAGAACAAACCCACAGCAAAAAGCCTCATTTGTTCATTGGTCTTGATTCTTTCTTTCATCTCCAATAAAATTAGTCTCTGTACTGACTTAAATTAACTAATTTTATCAATAAAAAAAGGGGGTTAAGTGACAGTTTTGGTCGGTTTAAGACCGGTACGACCGGGACACAAGGGTAGGTAAGCCGGAGTGGATTTCAATTAATTTAAACCTTATGTTATTTGTCTCCAAAACGCTGCGTTTTGGAGACTCCGCTTGAAGAAGCTAAAGGCCGAGCCAAAAAGGAAATTCACAAAATCACAACCCCTAATTTTGGTGTTCCTTTTCGTGTCTGTTGTGCTTTTTTGCTGTTGGAGTCTTGAAAGCTTTGGTAACTACGGCCATGGCGCACGGAGGCTATGCCAAGAGAAGGGTTGGTGAGCCGAAGCATACGGCGGGAAGCAGTCGGAGGTCTTCGAAAGCATTGCGTGTGGAGAAGAAGCCTAAGAATGTTTCGCTTAAGAATCAGATGCGCTCCGTAGAGCGTTTTCTTCGTAAAGTCAGCTTCGCTTCTCTTTCTTTTTTTTTTCCTTAGTGGGAAGAGATTTTCCATAATTTGTAGGGTTTAATTTTGAATCACGGCATAGCTTGCTTGGGGTAGGACTTCAGTTCGCGTCTCTATACTGTATGATAATCTGTTTTTTTATGTTAAGCTAGAGTTATATTGGTATTTGGGTTTGTTCTTGTAGAGAATTTAACAATCTGGGCAGTCATCTATGCGATTCTCGGATGAATTTAATAGTGGCTAGTTTCTTCTAATGTATTGATTTGGGTCTTTAAGTAGTTTCTAAGTATGGGTGCAATACTTGCAGGATCCTCCTCCTGAAGTAAGAGAGTCTTTAGAGAAGAAGTTGGAAGATCTGAAGAATCAGCAGGACGTTCATACCCGTCTTGCTGTAGAACGTAAAATATTCCTCAGGAACAGAAAGATTAAGTTCTTTGGTAAGACCGTTATCTTGTAGCATTGGCTTGTTTCTATTGGTCATGTTAAAGTTTAATTAGCAGTTACTTACTTCCGTGCCTGAAATCTTAGAACTTTCTTTGAATTAGAGCGAAGAAAGATTGAAAGGAGCATTAGACGTCTTGAGAAGCTACAACGTACTTCATCTAACCATGTGGGAGATGCAGAGATAGCTGAGCAACTCAATAAACTTAAAGAAGACCTTGAATATGTTAGGGTAAGCTCCTGCACTTTGGATTTTCCTTTACATCTTCTATCCTTGTCCTTGCTATCCTAGTTTGATTATCCTCTAGTTAAAGCGATTTCGGTGATAAGTTTCTTAGTTATGATTTCGGTGCGTTGGGCTATGTACAATGCAGTTCTTCCCCAAAAATGAGAAGTATGTATCTCTATTTACTGGAGGTGATGATTCAGAAGTAATTGAGCGGAGAAGTAAATTACGAAAGCAGGTCAAAGCCAATATCATTGTTGCTGCTGCGAGCGGGAAAGAGTTGGAAGGTAAATTTGCGGAACATTTTGCTTCCTTTTTTCTCTGCTTGTGCGTTAGTAGATGCTGCTATATGTTCATGATTTTAATCGTCTTATGTTATGTTATGAACAAACAGAGACCGGGAGTGAAGATGATGGTCTTCTAGACCTGAGTGATGATGATTTCTTTGATAAAGGAAGCTCAAGCGATGAAGCAGATGCAGATGATGAGTTGACAGATAAAAGCACAAAGTAGGTCTTGTAAATATGCACCCGTTTTTATTGTTACATGTACTGATACACAGCATATCTGACTAATGTCTGCAAATTTCAGGGAGGCTGCTTCTAGTGCTTCTGGTAGAGCAACATCTGGCATGTCAAGTGATGAAAGAAATCAGGTATGATGAACACTATGTAGTAGAAAGATGAAAGCCATGAATGGTGATAGCAGTTTTGTTAAAGACATGGTTTCTGTGACAAACTTTGTTAACAGACATGAATGTGTTACTATATGATTTTATAAATAAAACAATTGCTTTGTTTTCTGTAGAAGCAAAACTCTGCTAGGGCTTTAATGCCACCACCACAGGCAAGGTTTGGCTCAACGTCTAGGAAGAATTCATCATCTGTCCAGAGGAATGCGATGCCACCGTCAAGAAACACTTCAAGTAGAAGAAACGAGCCTTCACATAATTCCAGAGCTGCCACAACAAGTTCACAAACTAGTCATAGTAGCAACTTGAGCTCTAATTCTGATGCTCACAAACCCAAAAGGAAGAGAAGACCTAAGAAGAAGAAGCAACAGGTCAGTTGCTTTCCTCTCTATCGAAAAAACATATCTCTGTTCTTGATACTGAATCTTCTCTTTGCTGTTTTTGCAGACTTAAATTGGCTTCTCCTCACGTACGACAAAGAAAAGCTCTTAACATATATAGATTTTGTTGTTGTGATGGAATGCATAGAGATAGGTTTTCGTTTTGGCTTTTTGGCTTTGTGATGAAACCTAAACTTTGGGCAAACTCCACTTTTGAATTTCTCTGGGAAAAAACAGAGCTTTTGTGTTTATCTCTTTTGATACATACGTGTATGAACGAGTTAATGATCAAATGGTGAGCTAAACCGGTCTTGTGTGGTCCGTCTAGATCCGGTTTAGTTTTTTGCTTGGTTTAATTTAAATCCAGTTTTAAAATTTAGGGCTAATTAAATAAATTAAATTAAAGGTATTGAATGCTATTTAAAGCGTAATTATAGACCCGCTTATTTTTTTGTTTTTTATTTAATTTTAAATTTATTGAAATTTATTGATATATTTAAATGTAAACTAGAGAAAAAAAGGAAAGAGGATACGAAGAAGAAAAACCCAAGAGATTCATTGATTCTGAATCTGTGAAACCTGTGCCACCAATTGACGCAGTCGAACTCAGGAATTCTCCCGGACTAGAGATCCAGGGATGTCTGAGATCCGACTTGGAGAATTTCTCAGCGAAAGTAAATTAACCCTAAGTATTGACTCCCTTAGGGGCTGATTTTATACGTTCAGCTCGTTGAGAGTGGGAGCAGAAAAAGAAGAATGGAATCAAAAGTCCGGTGGCTTCTTTATCTTATCTTAATTATTGTGACGTTTTCGGGTTTTGTTCTTGATCGTGGAGTTTACGCCGAAGGTGTTAAGCCCGATGAAGCCAAACAGCTCAGGGACGAGGTAACTTCTTAATAGATCTGAATTTTTCCTCGCTTTCAATAATTTTTGCTCTTCGTCACTGTACTCCGATGGGTATCTGTCTAGTAAGCTGTTAGGACATGATGGGTATGAAGGAATTAGTGTTCTCGGCATTAAAGTTTTGATTTTGCCTGTTGTATTCACTTAATAGTAATGGATTGATATAGATTAGGTCGGAATACTGATCTTAAGGAAAGTTATGTAGTTTTTCTAAGAAGGTATTTGGAATTTGGTAATTTTGGACATTAAATTGGGGGAACTACTTGGTTCGTAGGTGGAGATTGCAGTGTGTAGGCTGCTCTTGATATAGATGCGTTCCTTGTTGTTAAAAATACGCAATTTATTGCTTGTTTGATTTCTGCTGCTTTACTTTATTGTACTCCATCCTTGAGTAATGCCATTTTTCTCTTTTGTAAATCTGGATTGTTCATATTGACTGTAGGTACGCGAGATGTTTTATCATGCTTTTGATGGATATATGAACCATGCATTTCCTCTCGATGAATTGAAGCCGCTTTCCTGCAAAGGAGAAGATACTCTTGGGGGCTATGCGTTGACCCTGGTAGACTGGAATATACCATTTTCTTGTCAAGGTTTCGAATTGTGTACATTGTATGTAGGACCTGACATGGTTTGTGTTGTGTGGAATTTTTCTTTGTAGATTGACTCCTTGGATACATTAGCTTTACTTGGTGACCGAGAGCGCTTCACTTCGTCTGTTGAATGGATTGGTAAAAATCTTCAGTTTAATATAGTGAGTAATGATCGTGTTCTTTCCACCCTTTAGATGGGTTTTCGAAATGTTTTTATTTTATTTTCCATGTCACTGTTGTAGACTTCGTCCTATCATGCTGCCAAAATTGGCAGGCTTTTAGAAAATGATAAGATTTAAAATCTATGTAGTCTGTGTATAGAATCAGCAAATCAGTTCTGCTAGGAAATCAGGGAATCTAATAGTTTTTGCTCAAGTACTCCTTTCAATTTTCTATGTAACCGATAACCTTGCAGTAAATTGATGCACTGATACATGTCTCGAACTGCAGAATAAAACTGTCTCTCTGTTTGAAACTACAATCCGAGTCCTTGGGGGCTTACTTTCTGCTCATTTGATTGCAAGTGATTACGCTACGGTACTCTCTCCTACTCAACTCTTTCTCCCATTATGATTTTGTTGTATACACCAAGATATCGGGAGAGAAACAATACTTTTTTGCTGCCTTAATAATGCCATTTTTATGATAGCTTATTGTGCAAATAATCTTAAATTTATTCTAGACCTTCCCAATGCTTAAACTTTCCTTGTTAAAAGTCGTTTTGGTTGTATTTCCTGTGTGTTTATTGGTGTCTAATCTGACTACAGGGCATGAGAATTCCATCTTACAACAATGAATTACTAGTTTTGGCTGAGGATTTGGGACGGAGAATGCTACCTGCATTCGATACACCAACGGGTATGCTCTTTGATTTGTCACTTTCTAATATGCTGGTGTGCAGATGCATATGATAAAGGAAGAATAACTCTCAGACTTGGTGTTATAAAACTACCCTGGAATACTTTTCTGAATTGAGATGATAGAAAAGAGTAGATGATGAAAGAAAGTGTGATTTGATCTCTTTTCTTTTTTGCAGGAATCCCATTTGGATCTGTGAATCTGATGTATGGTGTTGATAAACATGAAAGCAAGGTAAAACATCTTTCTAGCTCCTTCTAGCTTTCACATGTGACTCTTGCGTATTGAATTTGCTGGACCCCGCTTTGATGAAGCAGCTAAATTGAATGAGTGACAGATGTTGAAAATGAACTGCTCATTTTCAGTTTGCCAATTTTATCCTTGATTCTTATACTGCGCTCTTGGTATAGAATTTACATCTTCGTTTTTTTTCCTCTTCAGATAACGTCAACCGCTGGTGGTGGTACTTTGACTTTAGAGTTTGGCGTGCTTAGTCGTTTGACGAATGATCCTGGTGAGTGAAGCTATGGAGCTTTGCTCTCCTAGGATTAGTCTGAATAGAGAAATAATATCGGATAAAGTTACTGGTTAATGTCCTGATTTCCTTTCTCATCTAGCACCAGTCTATTGTGTTCAGTGGATGTTTTTCTCGTTGATATCATGTTTGCTTTTGACTCTCTTCATTCTCATATAACGTTCTATTCAATCTCATGCTGATATGTAATTTTTTTTCCCTTGTGTATGAACTTGAAGTTTTCGAACAAGTTGCAAAGAATTCCATGAGGGGACTCTGGGCACGTCGTTCAAATCTCGACTTGGTTGGTGCTCACATCAATGTCTTTACAGGTGAATGGACGCAGAAGGTAACACCTCCTTTCATAAAGGAACTTAGCTACATATGTCAGAAGAATCTATGGTTCTAGCATACTTCAGTTTTCAACTTGGAGATCTTCATTGCCTTGAAAATTTTTGCTTCCATAAAATAGAATTAGGGACACGAAACCTATATGGACTTAAAATATACCTGAATCAGTTACATTCCTTAGGTCATCACATATCTGTCAAGTATTCTGGTCACTACTAAATGTTCATGTTTCTTGTCATCCAAATTCTGAATTGTAGTGTCTACTTGACAGGATGCTGGTATAGGAACAAGCATTGATTCCTTCTATGAGTATCTCCTCAAGGTTAGTAAGGATAGTCCTTCTTTCGAATCTGTCGATCTCATATGAACAAGTAACACATGATATTGCTGGCATATGGCATAGTACTTAGTATTGCTTCATGTGAAGACAGATCATTTCATTTGTTGGCATAAAAGGTGAGCTGCACTGAGATTTTCCTCACTTTTTTGAGCTGATAATTTCAGGCTTATATATTATTTGGAGATGAGGAATATTTATATATTTTTCAAGAAGCTTACGGTTCTGCAATGCATTACCTTCACAAGGATCCTTGGTAAGCTTCTATATCTTTTGTTTATTGGAACATGAACAAGCAGTTCTCCGTTTGGACTATTCTTTTTAGTTTTCTCGCAGGTATGTAGAGGTCAATATGGATTCTGCAGCTATCGTCTGGCCAGTGTTCAACAGTCTTCAGGCTTTCTGGCCAGGACTTCAGGTACATCGTGGTGTCTATTTGTTTTCTTCAATTGAACAGTATCATTTATTCATCTGGAAAATCAAACATGCTGTTTTGTGTCTATGTTTTGCTCAAAGGTTTTAGCTGGAGATGTTGATCCAGCAATTCGAACTCACACTGCCTTCTTTAGTGTCTGGAAAAAATATGGGTTCACCCCCGAGGGTTTTAACCTTGCGACACTTAGTGTTCAGGTATCAATCTTGAGTTTCACATGCCTGAGTGGCAATTTAGTATCTTGGTGACCGATGGCACTTTGGCGTTACAAGTTCATATCTATTATTCATTACTTACAGTATGGACAAAAGAGCTATCCACTGCGGCCAGAATTAATCGAGAGTACATATTGGCTGTATAAAGCTACCAGAGATCCTAGGTCATAGATTTAATTCTAACATTTTCAGTCAGTGTAAAATGAAACTGGATCCTGAGTGTACAAAAATTTCTTTTCTCAACAGGTATGTTGATGCTGGACGCGATTTTGTAGCTAGCTTGCAATACGGAGCAAAATGTCCTTGTGGGTATTGCCACATCACAGATGTAGAACTCCATGAACAAGCAGATCATATGGAGAGCTTTTTCCTCGCAGAAACAGTACGAATCCTGTTTCTTATATGCATTGCTTCCCTTATCCTTACTCTCTAACTATAATATCCTTCAAGCTTACCTCTTAACCATCGTGACTTGTTACATCCTTTGATTATTTCAGGTAAAGTACCTGTGGCTACTCTTTGACTTGGCTGTTGGTCCAGATAACCTCGTTGACAGTGGCCCTTACAAGTAAAAATCCCCCAAATAACCCCTTGCTTTCACACATATCTATATATATCTATCTGCAGCATTTGATTCTGAGAGGGTTGAGATAAGAAGTGCAGATCCTACATATCATTCACTATGGTATTGTTTTAATCTGCAGATATATCTTCAGCACCGAAGGGCATTTACTACCAATGACACCACAGATATCTCTAGCTCGAGAACACTGTTCTTATTTAGGCGGATATTGTCCACGCAATGACACAAAACCCGAACAAAATGCTTCCGAAAGTTATAATGATGATCAAGTCTCTGTATCTGGACTCCAGGGTCACAATCGCATCTCTTCACATTATCCTTATCACGAATCTTTCCCAGTTACAGGCATAAAGGTCAGCACAAAAAATGTTTATACTTTTCAGGATCTTTAACCTCATCTTAAGGCAAAACCTCATCTTGTGTTTGTTTTGCAGGGTTTATGCCCAGGACTAACTCATGCCCAGAAGTACAGCTTATCTTATCATTTACCTGATAAGACAGCTGATGAAGATGTTCAGACAAATAGCCAAGCTAAACCCGTAACGACGAGTCACTCTATCGTGTTGATCTCTGACCAAACAGTACAAAACGACGTCGGTCAAGTTCTGGACAAGAAACCACAGAATGAAGAAGTCTTCAGTGTCCAGTCTGAACCAGTCATGAGTATCTCCGGTGACAGTAGCAGTAGTGGTAGTGCCGGTCAAACCTGTCAAGATCCAAACTTGTTAGAGTCAGAAACTGAAACTACTGAAGATAGAAGTTTATACTCTGCTTAGGCGGTCTGTGACTTAAATGTGGTAAAGAAAGGAAATTTATTTTTACCAAAGAAGTACACAGTTTTGTATTTTTTAGAAAAACAGACAAATTACAACACCTTTTTTTTATTTCACGCTAAAAAAATTATACGGTTTGCAATTGAATTTCTGATTTTTCTCTAAGCCATGAGGAGTTAATGAGAAGCAGAAGATATATCAATGTGTTTTCGATCTCAGTCTCTCAAATCCTTAATTAATGCCTATGCACGATCTTCTTTTGTTTGATTCTTGCATCTCGATTCCTTTGACATTGTCCTCAACGAAGTTCGGGAGGGAAAAATTGCAGGTTCAATTGTGCACGGAAGGTGTTCGATGAAATTACCCAGATACATCCATCTCTCTGGACTGATGCGCTAATTCATGAAGGTATTTTAAATCATTGTTTTATCAGTTTCTTGATGAAATTCAATCCTTTTCTTCATAGAATCTCAGTAAATCTATGGCATGGCTTAGAATACTAGGTTGAGTGAAGATTCAATGAACCTCGAGAATTGTAGTTCAGTGAACTATATCACATCTCTAAAAACGAGTCTGAATCCAAGTCCCTATGATATTATCGAATATCTTATTGTTAGTTTTGAAGATTATTTTAAGTGATAATGGAGACAAATTAGCACAGTTGGTAGATTTACTTGTTTAAGGTGTGGGGGACCAAAGTCTCTAACTTTTCTTTTTATCATCAGGAATCATATATCATAAGATAATATAAACATTTACAAAGTCCCAAAAATATTCTCGCTGCTCGATTAGATTTCTTATTTGTTTAATCTCCCTCTTTCTCTCTCTCCTTGTGATTAAACAGCAATATTTTAAGCAAAAAAAAACTAGAATCCAAGGAAAATTGCTTGAAAGTTGAGTCTGTTTTTGCCAGAAACCATCTCTGCTTTATTAGCTGTCTTTGTTGTGTTCATCTGCAAGTAGGTTATAGTTTGATCCAATGAAAAACCATTAATGGACTATGTTCCAAAACGGACCATCATATGTGAATTATCTCCTATCAGATCTTGGATTTATCTGCCGTTCATAACATAATGAATATTGAATAGTCACGATTCAGAACATGATGAATAGTGACATTTTCTAATGATAGATCTTTGTTTTAGTGTTGTGCTATTCTTGGTTTGATGCATTTTTTCAAAAGTGACATAAATCTTTGAAACAGAACAGAAATGAGTATTACATCAAAATCACTTTTGTTCAATCAAAATCATAGACAAACATATGTTTAGATCAGATTTCTATAATCTTCTTACACTTTTTTTTTTGTTAACCTTAAACAACCAGAACTTTGCCTTTTTCAGGGAAGAAAAGCCTTGAATTGTCTCACACCTATGCTTAAGACCGTTAAGCATCTCGTACTACACTTGTCACCATCAGAATCAAGACCACCAGGAAGTGAAGTTTGTTACCGATGAGGTAAAAAGCCTAAGACATGGTTTCAGATCTCCTCGAGAACCCGAGCAGTTTCAGAGCTTTCTCTTAACTCGGAGAAGAAAAGACTGTTTTTTGTGTCCTCTCTTCGGTCTTCGTCTCTGTTAGGTTTCTCAAACAGCAGACCCTAACCCTCCAACTTCTGATCCTTTCATGATTCTTAGCCTCTTACACGATGAAACGAACATCCTGCAACAACAAAACACCATCAATACATGAACATATAATAAAGTCTCTGTTTGTTATTGTTTTGACAGATGAATCTACTTACTCCCAAGGAACATCTCCAACGAGCATCCAGTCACCGTCTTTATCTTCGTAAGTAGGCACAAAGTCTGAACCTTTGTAGCCTTCTCTCTCGAAGTATTCTCCCACAGAAAATTTGAACATGCTCTCTAAGGCTTTCAACAGTTCTGGGTATTGTTTATACATTGTTAGATCTATTTTCCTCAGATATGGAGCACCGTCCATGCTTACTTTCACATATATTCCTTGACCCTCAGCTTCATTTTTCTTTGTCTGAAAACTGTTCTTTCTGTAGGATCTAACAGGTGGCCACCCAACAATCTGAGCCCTGCAAAAGAATTCATAGATCTACGGTCAATACACAGTTTCATCACAACACAGTTTCAGAAAAGTTTTCTCTGTGGGAATTTGATTCCAGCACTTACTTAGGAGGAGAGGCGGTTTCAGGTTTTCCTGTGGATTCAGTCTCATTCTCAGTAACAGGTAAAGCTCTTTTGTTGTTTTTACCACAAGAAACCTTTTGTTTCTCTTCACATACATCATCTGTTCCTGGTAATCCCAGCCTTAGTTCTGTTGCCTTGAGGTTAACAAGTTCATCATAAACTCCAACCTTTTCCATTTTTTAGCTAATCTCTTGAGGTTTTCCTTAGACTTTGCTGAAGAAAAAGCCAAGCTTTTTGCAGTGCCTTGAGTTGTTTTGTTTGTTTGCTCGTTCTTCCCTTAGAAATAGAGAGAGAGAAAGAGATAGTTGGTAATGAGATGAGGGTTTTGTGGAGAGTATTTTATAGGAATAGAAAAGAGGAAAGATAGTCACTTTGGTAATTTAGAAACGCGTAAGGCACAAAAAAAAAAAAAGAAAAAAAAAAAGAAAAATGAGAGTTACTTGAATTAAGGACAAAGGCAAAAGCTTGAGCTGTCGGGTAGCAACCGCAGCAACTTTGAGGCAAAGTGTGTCCCATCATTTAGGGGACATTTGTGGGACACCAAATAAAGATACTTTCTTTCATCTCTTAATCAATGGTCCAGATCATTCCCAATATCCCCATTTCAAGGGCTTCAGAAACACCCATGTGCAGAATATAATACCCTTTTTAATTTTGTGAGCATTGAGTTTGTGGGGTACCATTACATGTGCTTATGTTACCTTACCTTCTCTTTCTCTATCTATGCCTCTTGTGAACTCAAGATTTAGATCATCTTAACTTTGTCTCGTCTTTGTCTAAAGTCAAAACAACTGCAGAATTTAAAGCTTTTGTGTTTCTGAAGATAACATCTTTCATTGACTTTTTCTTACCTTTGATTTTTTAACATCTTAATGAATGATTTTAGCTTCCATGGAAACCACCGCACACGGAGACTCATTATTACACATCTAACATAACACATGTTGTTACTCTTTATCTACATATTTGTCTCTCTGTCTCTGTTCTTCTTATGATCTGGAAATTACAAACTGACAAGAAATCTTTTGTAGAGGTCTTTTGTCTTTGACAAATTTCATCATTATGGGGCCTAATAGTTTTGGTTTTGATTAATTCTCTTGTCTTTGTTTGTGTTACAGCGGAGCAATGGCTGTACTCTGGACCCTGGTTACGGTTTAGTGACTGAACCAAACTAAACCGAATTCAATTTTGGTAGGATTGAATTTGAAGTATGATCTATACATTACAACATATAGGGAGATTACAATGTAAATGGTATGAAGATAAAAGCTATGACTTTGATTTGAAATATGAAACGGTGACGTTTAAGTTTCTTTGTGGTATTCAATGATATGTTTCTACAATAAACCGGTTAACCACATTCTCTCCGGTTTTGTTCTTGAATTCATAATTGCCATTATGAATGATTCAACTTTGTGTTTGATAGACATATATCAATCATATAAATGATATATATTTTCATCATAAATTTAGTGGGTACTGGGTAGGCATTTAGAAGCTAAAACACATGTACAATGCTCATTTGTTGGTACCTAACCAAACATTGCAATTCATTCCCATATATATATGTCACTTTTTTTTCTTTTTTTTTTCATTTTGCATTATTTTTTTCATTTTCAAACTCTTTTTCCAATTTTTTTATTAAATTCTTAGGATTATTTTAAGTTTAATTGAAATAAATTGTTGGTATTTTATATATTATCGTAAAGACTCTTTTTAAGCATGATTATCCGCGAAGAGCCTTTAGTTTTTTTTTTTTTTTTTTTTTT
>KE153499.1:672963-726281 GCA_000411095.1 Aethionema arabicum
TTTATGCACTCATTATGTATTATGGTCTAACCCACTTTCAAAATTAATCATAAAAAAATTTAAAAGTCATGAAAATGAATCATGTAAATATCGTTTTATCAATCATAATTATTTACTGTACAATTTTATATTATCTGAAAATTGAGTATACAGAAGAAAAATTAACAAAAAAAAAGATACAAACAAAATTACATTACTAGTGAGAATTTGAAATTTAATACAGTTAACTACTACTCCATATTATACAACTCGTAGTTGACTTTAAGTCTTTAACGGCTACTTTTACACGTATGACTATAGGTATACATGTAGGCCCCATTGAGAAGACACGTACCTGCCGAATCCTGGCTGTTGTAGGGTCCCCTCGATTAAAGTTTTATTTGACACGTGGACTGATATTCTCCACTACTTGGGTATTTAAAGTCCTTTAATCAAAAGTTTTTTAGGGGCAGCGATTATTCTTACAAATTAATTTCTCAAAATATTTTCAAAGTAATATACGCTATTTTTCAGTTAAAAATAATTCAGTTATTGTATTAGTTTGAATAAAAACAAAAATCTCTTGTATTTTAATGTGAAAAAAACAAAAATCTCTTATATTTGCACATATTTGGGCTTTTTATGGGCCCCAAAAAATGGGCACATATTTTCCTCTGACAGCATCCTGGGCTTTTTAGGTTTAGAAGAATATACATACACCTATATATATATATATATGTTCCACTAATATTTATTTATTTCTATTAAATTTGTACTTAATTACGTTTATGCCCTCACGACTTTTTCCAAACAAACAAAAAAAAGTCAAATCACTGAAACCAAAAATATAATAAATAACGATAGTAAATGAAGTTATAATTTTGTGGTCATTAGTTCAAGGGATTTGTTTCAATCCTTTTTACACTATTGGTCAACTTTTTCTATATCACATGAAATTTACAATTTTTTTCTTATATAAATATACATATTCGACAAAATAATTTTTAACATTTTATATATGAATGTTATCTGGGAAAAATAAGAATGAAACGAGATATGATCAGCGGCGAATCTCAGCAAATCCTCGTTGATCTCAAGTCTATAAAGTTATTGGGATCATCTTATAAAATCAAATCCATTTTTTTAATCCCCAAATCTTTTACAATCGATTTACCACAATTATCATACATACTGAGATTTTTTGTTACAACGAGACCTGCATTTAAAATAAATGTTGTTTATGACTTTACATATATCATGAACATGTATAAAATTGATTTTATTTTGATGAATTTTTTTTTTGAGTTGACTTTTAAAAAAAAAATTCTTCTCGACGAAATGATATAGATAAGCCCAGCTAAGGCAGCTCAACTGGCAGCACCCCAGACTATTGTCTGAGAGGTCACCAGTTCGAGGCCCGCTGGGTAGGGTGTGGGAGTAGGGAAAAAACAATTAAAAATCCTGAANCGAGGCCCGCTGGGTAGGGTGTGGGAGTAGGGAAAAAACAATTAAAAATCCTGAATCCCATTCTCGATGGGGATCGATCCGCCCACCTCTAAGTGTTCAAGATCTGATCAGCTCGAGTGTAGCCAGTCCAGCTACAGCGAAAAAAAAAATTGAAATAGATAAATGCAAAGGTGTTATAATTACAGTTAATAAATGTGTGGGCCATCGCAAACCGCGTATTATATAAATGGATAATTTAATATAATTGTATTAATATATACTCCCTCCAAGTTAAATTAGTTGATAGTTTAGGTTTTCTTGGTGTTATTTTACTTGATTTTCTATGATTTTTTTTTAAATTAATTAATAAAAATAGTTATAGTTGTGAGTTTCAAAAATTAAACTTAAAAACTACTCCCTCCGTATTTTTATATAAGTCGTTTTAAGAATATCTTTTTGTATCAAAATATATGTCGTTTCCAAATTTCAAGGTAAAATTTATAAGAAAATGACTATTATAACCCCAATAATAAATATACAAAAATTAAATAAATAAATATCAAAAGTGTGAACACATTTAATACTAAGGTTATTTTAGACAAAATACATAATTTCTTAAATTGTGTGCAAAATGTCAAAACGACATATATAAAAATANAAACATTAATTAGGTGATTAATAAATATAAAGTAAATATAGTAAGCAAAGAAAGAGTAGTGCCTTGGTTGCCCCCACAACGGTTCCAAATTGTCCACACTTCTACCAACATTTCGAATATATAACATTTTCTAATTCCTCGAATATTCCCTATTTTTTCCTTTAATATTAATTTGCATAATATATATATATATATATGTATATAATTAAATGATGATATTAAACTACCAAAACATTAAAAAAACACAAGAAAAAGAAACTGAAAAACTAACATCCACAATTGCTAATTAGTCGGTGTATGGTAATAATAATTTTAATAATTAAATTTTCAATGATACTTGTGGGATAACAATTATAACTAAAAGTGTTATTTTACACGTTTTCATCGTAAAAGTAATAACCAAAACAAACGTCCTTTTTCCTAGTAATGTATTGGTGTCATTTTTTTTTTTTTATAAACCGCGAAGTTCCGGGCCGAAGTCCGTACATCTCTGTGGGCCGGGGATCAGAGCAGGTTAATGTCCATCCCAAAGGATGCTAATCCCCTCCCCAAGTCTGGGATTTGAACTCGAGACCTGGGACTTACCTCCACAGGTCTTTACCGTTTGAACCACCAAGTTTGGGTATTGGTGTCATTTTGGTTGTATTCTTAAAATTAATTTATATACTATTTGGTATAGAATAAAGGTGATTAATATTAAAAGCCATTTATAATACATAAAAATGTTATTTTACAAAATATGAAATTCAAAACTTTTTTTATATGAGTGATGAACCCTGGAGTTCGTAAAATATAAATCCGAATTATACAAAAATATCCTGTTTCGTCACGCCTGACCTCACAAAATAACTTCATTGATTTAGAAATCAGAGAAAAAAAATATAGCAATGATAAATAATTCATAAATAGTAGCTAAATAAAATATTGAATAATATAGTGCCGAAGAAAGAAAGAAACAAGTCTGCAAATTCATCAGAGAAAAAATGATGGAGGAATGATTGCGATCTGATTTTATTTTTTATTTTTTAAATAATACTAATAATATTTAATTACTATTTTATAGTAACATAGAACCATTTTTGTGGTCAAGAACGTCACCACATTGATCCTTAAAAATCAGATCTGCATAATATTCAATTTCACGATCTCACTTACATATATGATATATATAATATATTATATATAGATAGATATTCAACCAACTTGTAAAATATAAAAAATGCTATATAATTTGCAAAAATTTACAATTAATGGATTTGTAATTAGTTATGAATAACAACAGTTTTAAGATTTTTTAACTCTATAAAAATGCTCTTTTATTCTATCTCTCTCTCCATATATAGTTTTATTTATTTAATATATAAATAATATTTAAAAAGTTTCTCTATATAGACACCATCTTAAATAATGTGGTTCTTATAAATATGATTAATTTAAGGTAATACGTTATATAGATTTGGTTTTGTTTTGTTGTTTAAATTGCATGCATGCAAATCATTTGGCCTCACTTCATAAATGCGAAAAGTATGTCCAAACCACTCCAACAAAAATACGAAAAATAATGACAAATAAATTAAATTAAAAAAAAGATACTATTGTGTGGAAGAATACTAAGAGTTGTGGCCTCCTAACGTCCATATGAAAGTACAACACATTTGGTCCAATCTCACACATTCTTATCTTTCAATTTGTGATTTATATAATATTATACATAATTTTTCAAAATTATAGTAATTTATTTAATTAGTACCACATTTTTAAATTATGTCTTTGTTACTTTGTATTAAAACCATCATCAACCATGGAGAAAGTTATAGAAGTTATGAAAACATTTTTAAATATTGTTTGATAGAAAAAAATATGATTTAGATGAATACTTTAACCAAATTTTTATTTGGATGTGCTGTTATGCAAGGTACAAAATACAATAAAAGAAAATGATTTGACATTAAAGATAAAAACTGAATTTTTTAAATATAAATAATATAATTTTTAAAAATTGAAAGAGGGGAAACAAAGAGGACAAAGTAGGGCAAATGTTGTTTAATTTAATATAAAAACAAAAAAAAAATGTAAATATTGTAAAATCATTGAAAAGTTTAAGTGATGTTAATTGATAAACTCCTCTTTTGGATTTTGATGTCAATTCATGTGTGTCCCTCTTGGATCCACTTTAACAAACATCATTTGTATTTGTAATAATTTAGAATCCGAAATAATCGCAATATAATGAATATTTTTTAAAATAACTGATTTAATATGTATATTATTTATAAATAAATAAAACCTTCATTAAATTGTCTTAAGGTTGTAAAAGAATAGGTCGAACCTTCTCTTTACACGGTTAATTTTTTTTAAAATTATTTATCAGTTGGCAAAATTAATTTTATTTTATTTTAAAAAGATTTCAAGATCGGCTAATGCCTAATGAAATGAGATGTACGGACAAAATTGAAGTTGGGATTTCATGTGTAGACCTAATCAATAATTTGATGTAATCGATCGTATCACTAGTGTCCAACTACTTGCTTTATCTTCAATAATTCTATAATATTTTCTAAAATATTTACTAATTAGTATTTGACGGTGGAAAAGTGTTTTTGAAAAAATCATGCCGTTGGTTGACTAAAGAGACTTCAAATGTTTTTTTTTTAAATTATAATGTGGCTGTTTTGTGCATAATTTGAAGGTTCCGCTTAAGAATCTTATTCCAAATAAATAATTATGTTTAGATTTAATTATAATAACATCATTAATTAATGAAAGTCAATTAATTTTATTTTTTGGAAGAAAATATGAGTGTGTTCTTTTTTCCTTATAAACCGTATAATATAATTGATCCTAATATCTTATTGGATGAGACAAAAAAAATATCTTATTGGAATATCGAATTGTTTTGTTTAGTAATTCTTTTATTCTATTTTTTCAAAATAGTAACAATTAATTTTTTATCGGAGAAATTTCGTAGGTGATATCTTTTTCATTTAATGACTATGTTTAACAAATCTTACACTGTGAATATAAGTTCCCAATACGTTGCGTTTACTTTTATAACCGTTTAAATTAAATTTGTATCTTTTTTTTTTTTAATTTTAAATTAATCTCCGCAACATTATTATTCAAAAATCAAAGTTTATAACACTAGAGTATCGATCGGCTGTCAAATATTTTTCATCTGGTCAAACTTATATTATCGAGGTACTAATTATAGGGTTTTTATTTAATCAATTATAAAAAATAGAAAAATGTTAATAATAAGAAGAAAATCCCAAAGAGAGATTGATTATATAGTAATAGTAAGAAGAAAAAAAAGTTACATTAACTGTATAGCGTAGGATAGTTTAATTAATATAGAGTATAAAGTAAAGAGGATTTGATCGAACGGATTAGATTGAGCCACGTGTCAGAAACTAACTTAACCAAAGATCTTAAATACGACATTCACATGCAGCAGCTACCCCTCTCTCTACCATACAGTATCAGAAAATAAAAAGAAGATAGAGAGAGAATTTGAAATGGAGCTGAATCTGAGAGAGACTGAACTGTGTCTAGGTCTACCGGGAGGCGGCGGAGACACGGCGGCGGCGACGGTGATCGGAAATAAGAGAGGCTACTCAGAAACCGTTGATCTCAAGCTTAATCTCAACAATGATCCACTTTCCACTTCTCCCAACCCTCCTTCCAAGTAAATTTACCGTTCTACCCTTGTTCGTTTTTTTACTTTATATCATATATACACCTTAATTACGAATATATTAATTTTGTAAATTATATATTTAATTGGACATATTAGATTAATAATTATCATAATAATTTATTTATTAAAACCAATGTTATAAAGAGCGCAAGTTGTGGGATGGCCACCGGTGAGATCATACCGGAAAAATGTAATGGTATCAAGCCAAAAACCCAACGGCGGGTCAGTGTCGGCCACCGTAGAGGGAGATAAAACGGCGACGTTTGTGAAAGTATCAATGGACGGAGCACCGTATCTAAGGAAAGTGGATTTGAAAATGTACAAAAGTTACAACGACCTCTCTAATGCCTTAGCCACAATGTTCGGTTCTTTTACCATCAGTAAGTCCATCTATAACCTTTATTTATTTCGTTTAAAACTATATAATAAATAAATAAAATTGTGAAGGGAATAATAATAATAATAATAATGGAGGAGATATAATGAAAGAGAGTCCGGAATATGTTCCATCATATGAAGACAAAGATGGTGATTGGATGCTCCTTGGTGATGTCCCTTGGGAGTTAGTCCTTCTTTTTTCCCTTTTAATTTTATATAAATACATATTAATTATTTTTAAATTCAATAATAATTAATGGTGTTTAATTTGTTAATTATGTAAAAGGATGTTCGTGGAGTCATGCAAGCGCATACGCATAATGAAAGGATCTGAAGCTATTGGTCTCGGTTCGTTTCTCTTTTTTTTTTTTCTCTATTTCTAAATGTTACTTTTTTTTCATTATGTTCAATTTTATTAAATAATATTTCATCAATTTTTTTTCGTCTGATTTACAATTTTTCAGCTCCGAGAGCAATGGAGTGCGAGAGCAGAGTTTGAAAAAAAGTATTCAATTCACTATATATATAATTACTATGGATTTTAATTTAATATATTAATTTTTTTCTTAAAATGAAGAACAGTTGTACCATTTTCGACTTTTATTGTATGTGTTTTGATTTGGGTTTGGTACGTAGATATAGTTTATGATCATTTTTTTTAATCAAATATACATATGAATATAATGTGTGTAACGAGTACTCATTAAAGTTAAAAACTGTGAGACATTTGTATTCAAGAAAATGTAATTAACTTGTGTACTAACTACTAACTATAGTTATTATATTGTCATATAAGCAAAATTAAACTAAAAAAAAAATCGACAACAAAGATCTTTTTAACATTTGACGAGTCGAGTTTTATGAGAACTAAAGTGAAAATTAGAGAGATAGTAGTGGTCAATTACTTAATAAATTAGCAAAGCTAATCACGTTTAATCTCTTCCACTTTGATTAATGCTCAAAAGTATTAATTTTATTTAATTAGGTGTATACTGTATAATATGCACATGGAGATGATGAATGAATCCGAAACAAATAAATTAAAATTGAAATGGATATGTATTGCTCCAATGTATAATACATGCATATGTCTATACATGTATGTGTAAACACAAACATTTATACAACTATACAGTAACCCTCAAATTTATATATATAGAGAATTTGTACTTTATAATAGTCTTGGATCATGATGTGGTGTTTCACCAGCTCTGTCTCCAATCTTTTAATGGGGTCAAAATACTTTAATTGACCAGTTGGCACTGAAATATATATATGGTATTAGTATTACTTAAATAATATTCCAGACAAATACTATTGACCTCTGCTATTTTTTCTTTTTTAATTATCACAAAATATTCTATATACTTATAATAGTTTACTTTCGAATATACAACTAAACTATAAGTTATTATCGACTGGCCACAAATACATTACAAGTTGACGCAAAATAACATAAATTGTTCTTTTAAATATCATAATTTTAAATATTAGTACTATATTTTAGCAAAAATCATTTACTTTGTGTAAATTTAGTTTCTAAGAATCAGACTTTTAGAAGTTACTATTTTATAAAACATTTGTATAGAATCCAACATAATTTACGTATTTGGTGTTTACTATTTATAAGTAAAATTAATTTTTTTAAAAAAATTGTAGTTTATTGAAAAAAATACATAAATAAATATAACTTGTTTTTTTTTATTACAAACAGCCTAAACCATAAAACGCAAACAACTAAACCAAATCCAATCACAATACCATTTATTCGACTTGAAGATCTTGCTTTCAAAAAATGGAGCTCTCCTGATTAACAATGGCCATACTATCAATGTTCCTAAAACTTGACTCATTTCACATCACTAGGGAGTAGGGACTTTTTGTGCTGATTCATCTGCAAAAGTCATAAGATTACAGAGAAAACGGTTCACATGTCTAATATCTAAGAGCTTTCAAGTTAAAAAGTAAAATAATCAAAGAGCAAGATTATTACAAAGATTGCCTCACCTTTTACAGAAAGTGTTTGTTCTCCGGCTTGTGAAAACAAGTCTTTTGCGCTGTGTGCTACTTCTGCTTCAAGAACTGCCTCTAACATGATATCAGATCCTCTCGCACTTTCTGCAACCAAAAGAGTTACAGAGAAGCTTCAGTTTCACAGACGAGAATGGGAGCATTTGTAGTGAAGAGTAAGCAACTTCTTTCTTCTTACCTTTTCGCTGAGGGAGGAAGTTAGCCATTTCAGCTGAAACTGGAAGAACAGGTGGGAGACTTTGATCACTACTTAGACTGAGATTTTCTCCTCTTACTGTCTCAGATAATCTTGAAAATGCTGTTGCTTGAGCGTGTAGGTTCACTGAAGCTGATGATCCACTAAATTCTTGAGCCTTGTAGACATAAACGAGAAGAGGGTTTAGGCTAAACCTTACATAAGAAGAGATACAGCAAATGGATCAACATATAATACCTTAGTCCAATGATCTGCAACCTTTTGTTTTTCTTCAACTTTGACTGGTGGACTATTGTTCTCTGCAAGATCAAAACTAGATCAGGGGATAACAGAACAACAAGTAGGAAAAGAGGAATAAATGTTCTTCAGGGTTAGTTTAAACCATTGGTGGTTGGAGTAGATTCTGGAGAATCTGTTTCCACTCTTCGAGTCAATGGAGTGGGAAATAGAGAGAAGTTTGCTCCATGGCTAATAACGTCCATCTTTGCTCGCAAATCATTTATCTCTTTTGAAATCTACACAAGAATAAGAGAGAAAGATCACAAACCTCAAGAACAAAAATGGATCTTTAGACGGTATCCATTTCCTATTGTTTGTCAATTGCATTGATAACTCAAGAACAATTAGGATGAGAAAAAAGTGAACCTCTTGCATCTGAGTTTGCTGCATCACACCGTTCAAATGACCACGAGCCATTTGGATATAACCAGTTGCTCGTCCTAGAAAAAATCCTCCTAATCTTGCAAATTTTTGCAAATCCTTAGGTCCTGAAATTGGAATTTACATAACCCTAATGATTTCAATTACCAATCAAATCTCAATTTTTTTTAATTAAATCCTCTCGATTAACCTAAATCAGTAACGAAAAATTGGAGGAGAACAGAACACACGATCAAAGAGATTTCATAGGTCCAAAGCAATTGGTAAAAGACTAACCAGTAACAGCAGCTATGAAGCCGACGGTGAGCAATAACTGACTGTTTGATAGCCCAAGCATTGCTTCCTTCTTGATTGATTCAAGGGTATGGTATAGAAGATCTGATCAAGACAGAATAGTCAGATTCGAACAAACAACTCACTATCGCTCCTCACAAACCATTACCTAAGATACGAATTCGAGACTTTTCTGACAATAAACATACGACGGACAAGAAAGATCCACCAACATCTACGCGATAGAGAACGATTGAGGTCGAAGATTCGAGAGATCAATGTTGCAGCTCTCTCTTCAAAATCGACCTAAATCTTTAACCGGATTTGCCATATTTTGAAAAATTAAAGTCTAAACCGAATTTTTATAATTTTCGGTTTGGTTCAGTTTAAAACAATAGAAAAAGGAATCTGTGTGAGCAAACCGGTTGGTTTAGTAATTAAACCGGTTAGAGTCGGTTTATTTGAGTCTGGATGGTTACTTACTTTTTGGAAAACGGTTATAAATTAACCGGTCAGTGCCGGGTTAGATTGATTTTGTTCTTCTCCTTACATTTTCTTCAAATTTAAGATCACAACTCTCACATATGGGGAAGAGAATCTAAATTTACACATCAAATCCAAAAGGAAAACAAGATCTTCAATCCCCAAATTCATAAGAATCTATAAAATTGAATAATCATAATCCACTGTAGTCACCACGCGCGCCGCCATTATCATCACCGGCGGTAGAAAGCATCCGTCCGTACGGAGATTCCAAATCGTCTGTAACGAGATCGTCAATTCCTCTGAGCGCTGCGTGCGAGAGTACAAACAAAACGCCAAATCCAATGGTTGTTAAAGCTCTCATCCAAACTCCGGTGCTTACAAGCGAAGCGATGGTTAGACCGATGAGAAACGCCGCCACGAGGCCTTCGTTAAGAGAGAAGCCGAAGATTATGAGAGATTCTTCGCGGGCAAAGTAGAGAAAGTACCAAGCAAGACCAACGGCAATGAACGCGAGAACTGCTATTGGGCGTGTAATCAAAGCAAGAGTTAGGAGAAAGTAGAGGATGATACTATAATTGATGCGGAAGTGCGTAAGGTTCTGCGTTACGCGTGTGGTAGCGTCGGAGACTGAAGATGGGACGCTTAAAGCCGATAGATCTAGAAATTCACCCCAAGGACGAGCGGCACCTGTGATCGATTTTGCGGTTTCTTTGAAGCCGGAGATTACTTCATTCGCCATTTTACAAATGTAAAGATTTGGTCTTGGATTCCAGAAACTTCTGAAACCCTAGAATTTCTCTTGAAGCTCCGTGAAAGCATAGAGATTAACAAATCATATGACCCCAACATAAAGCCCATTAAGTTAAAATTAAAGCCCACTTAATAAAAGTATGTTAATAATTATTTTTTATTTGCAACAATTCATATCTTTTACATAAAAAAGCTAAACATATTTTTATTGTTAGTACAGTACATGAAAAATTTAAAAACTACAGTATTTTAATTTTAAAATTAATTGAAGAAGATAATCAACTCGAAGTTGATAAATTTCTTGGTCAAGTCGTTCACCAAGGAAGTTTCCTATCCAAGAGCTGAGAGACACTGGTCAAAACAAATCTCAACGACTATAAGACTATTAAATAAGCTATAATCAACTTTATAAAAAAATGAAAATCCCCAATGTATATTAAATAATAGAGTTACTACTATATGATTAACAATAATATTTTAAAACAATTATATAGATCATTTAGAAAATTAAATATTTCTTATCTACTTCAATATACTTTAACTAATTATTATTTTTATTACACTAGCTTTTTCTTAACTCATTTAAACAAAAAAATATTAAAGAAATAGAATGAAGAAGTGATGATTGACCACGTGGTGAATAAGTTTCACGTGCGTTAATTCAATAAAACTCCACGTTTTAAAAAATTAAAACATATAAGTAGAGTCCACACATAAATACACACACAATAGAAACATAACAACGCGGTCGATATCCAATGGATCACTTCTTTCAAGATCCCATTAACTGGGAAGAGAACACATTGTGGGACCTGGTTTCCGGCGACGGTGACAAAACTGTTTCTCCGGTTAACCGGAGGGCCTTTAGAGCATACGTGAGGGAGCCACAAGAGAGTAAAACGGCGGCGGTATCTGCAAGGAACGTGAATAAGAGGATGTTGAATTTGGTGAGAAAGAATTGGGAGGAGAAGAAAAGAGCGGCGGCGCCGGAGAGAGAGAAAGGACGGCGACATATGATTAAAGAGAGAATAAGAAGAGATAAACAAAAACAGAGTTACTTAGATCTTCATTCTCTCTTACCCATTCACACTAAGGTTAACTATCACTAATTTCATTTTTAAAAATTTTAATTTTTTTTTTGTTTTTCTAACTTTTTTAATCTTGTGTTTAAAGAGCGATAAGAAAACAATAGTGGAGAAAGCTGTGAATCAAATTGGAGATTTACAAAGATTAAAAAGAGAATTAGAGAGAAGAATAAAAGCTTTGGAGAGAAAATTAGATGGTAAAACTGAAATGTGTGGAAGAAGAGAGGTTAAGTTTAATGTAAGAGAGCCATTATCTGGTATTGATTCCATGATTGAAGTTGTTAAATGTCTTAAATCTATGGGGACAAATCTCAAATCTGTTCATGCTAATTTTTCTTCTCGTGAATTTGCTGCAAACATCACCATCGAAACTCAGGTATATATTACTTTGATTTTATACAATTTTTTCTAAAATCTGAGATAATAATTAGTCAAAAGAAACTTGCTGAGAATTTATTTGAATTTTCCTCATTGCTTGGATCATAGATTGATAAAAATAAAATGATTATTTATTAAAATTAATTGTTATTGGTAGATAAGAGAAGAAGAGGTGGAGAAGACAGTGGAGAGACGGCTCCACGAAACTGAATGGAAACTTCTCTTTCTCCCAGAAGCTCCCTTTCACGGAGACTAATACATTTTCCTTCTCTTTTGTTGACTATTTTTAATTTATTTTACTATTCAATCTCCTTTTCGATTTACAATTTCGTTATTTCTTATAAGAATTTGATCAATGTTTGTGACTGTCTAACAAAATTAATCTATACATGTGAACATTCTTGCTACTTGGAAACAAATTCTTGCATAGAAACATAAATTTTTGTAAACTATATTATATACGTCTACTTCTACAGAGGCCAGGTCAGTTCAAGGACATAACAATTTCGTAGATTTCAATGAACTGGAGATAAGGTAAGCTGATATGTTCTGAATATTGTGGAACTTTCGTGCATGAACAAGAAGTTGAATATAAAAAGTTTCACTGAAAATTGTGGAGCTTTGGTGCATGAACAAGAGTTTGGATACAGCTAAAAGAGAGAGAATCGTAACAGAGTAGCAAGGACAGTCTCATAAAGACTTTATGAAGCAAAGCATAAGACAAATTCTGTAAGGGCTTCTCACTTGAGAGGGATGAACCTGGAAGAATGAGTAGCACCAACACCAGGCCTACCGTGCTTAACTGGCTTGTACGAGATGGAGAACTCTGCAAGGTAGTGTCCGATCATCTCGGGTTTGATCTCAACTTGGTTGAAAGTCTTTCCATTGTAAACACCAATGATGCTTCCAATCATCTCAGGCACGATTACCATGTTCCTCAAGTGTGTTCTCACAGGCTCTGGCTTCTCACCAGCTGGTGCTTCTCTTTTCTGATTTGAGTTAACAAAACAAGTGTTATAACCATTTGCAAAGAACGAACACAACACTGTTCAAGCACAATTCCAATTAGATGCATCTGAATTCTGAAACCAAACAGATAAACAGAGGTGGAAAATACAGTGGCTAACTAGACAAACATAGGATTTAGAAATCTTGATCAGTGTGCTAGAATAGGACAATCGATTGTTCAACGATGTAAACACAACTAAACCACATTCTAGAATAGCTAAGGGATTAAAGTTAGGTCATTTACCGCCTTGCGCAGTTTCTTAATCAGAGCCATCGGCTTCCTTGTTAATCCTCTTGAGAATCTACAAAGAAGATTTACATTACACACCAATTGGCCATGGGATTCAAAACAAATAGACGATCTGTAAAAGAAATTTCGGTTTCAAATGCCTAATTAACTAACCTTCTGCGAATACGAGAACTGAAGAGCTTGACAAGATCATCAGTCGACATGTCGAGGAGAGCATCGAGATCGACTCCTCTGAAGGCGAACTTCTTGAACGTTCTCTTTTTTGGCGCTCCCGCCGCGGCAACTTCTGGTTCAACATCCGCCTATAGATTCCCATGGTGAAATTAACAACCAGAAATGTTGGAAAATCTAACCGGAGAAGGGAAGCGACCTAGAGAACTTACCATTCTTTGGATCTCTGCAAATGATAAGTAGATAACGCCGGAAAAAAAAAAACTGTCTGCTTAAGTTTTTGCCTCTGTTTTCTTAATATATACGAGGACCTGGAATAACCCTAGAAAAATTTGGCCCAATGACCAAAGTGACCCAAAACATAATTTGGTGACATTTTTAAAACATGGGAGAAATACAGAAAAAATAAAAAAATTACAAGGGGCTAATTGACAACATATATACTCTGTGAGGACCTTTTTGTTATTTCATTAGCAGACTATGCTTAGGTTAGTAACCGACGTCGTTTGATATTGAAATCCTCTTGGAGAAAAAGAGGGTTTTGACTATACCATTCATTTCCAATCGAAAATCAACAAAAGTCTATGTAAAACCTATTTAATCATACACAAGTTTTTATCTTTTGGAAAACCATTTTTGAATTCCCTAAAAGCCTAACATCTTCCTCTGCTGAATTTTCCGACTAAGCTCCTCTGTCGTCGGGATGCCGTCTCCGTTTCTTCCGGCGCTTCTTCCGGCGTTCTGCCACCACACCTCTAGCTCCTCCTGCCCATGTAAATAATTGAACAAGAAATCAGATTATGAAAGCCTAAAACATATCATTTTTCTCTGCGTGAATCGTGATTATACCTCAAGAAAGTCCTGGTTTGAGATATACTGAGACTCCACACAACAAGTCATTCCTCCCACCTTAACCAAGATGGAGCTGTTCTCGGTTTGTCTCTCTGTGGTCCCTGAATATTTAGTAAAGAAGAAAGTTGAAATACCAGCATTGAGTTACAAAGTTTCAATATTTTTATGTATTACTATATAAAATACCAGCTATGCAGGCAACGTAGTACCCAGTTCCACCAAGCCCTTCTTCCCACTTCCCTAGCCTTAACCGCAAAAAGAACCCTTCGAGACCAGATACAGATGCCCTGGTGCTCATCCATCTGAATGACATATCAAAGAGATTAAAAATCAAACATTATGATGTCACTACAGACATGAGAAAGAGACTTTGGGTCTTACTTGAGAACGTCTGTGCGGGTCAAGCGAAGCACTTGAACAGCGTCAAAGACCGACTTTGGTACGTCTGTGACTTGCTTGTTAGTGAAATCGCTGAAGGGCAGTTTCGTGCCAGAGGTAGAAGCCAGCGAATGCTTCATCAATCTATCTTCAATCCTTAAACTGTATGGTGGAGCTTCTGGACATGTTGCAGCCCAATGATTTAGCTGAAAACATCTAATGCATAAACTAGACGCTACTTCTCGTCCATTCCGAGTACTTATGTTCTGTACTAGATCTCTAAGCTCAGTGTCGGTTACTTCCGAACAATCCCGTATCAGATGACCCTTTTTACCACAGTAGAAACAGATGCGATTGACCTGTCCCTCCTCTAGATTCTCAGCTAGACCTGAGGGCATGATGTGTTTGATTACTTCTAATCTTCTAGCAAACAAAGAAGCCATTGCATCTGAAGACTCTTTTCTCAAGGAAGAAACTATGGGGCTCCGAGAATCTACCATTTTAGGATCATCATACCTGTTTATAGTGCTGACGCTGGGCATAACATTATTGTCTATCACCCGCTTCTGCGAATTGTGGGGTTTAACTATATCACAGGCTAATTCATTGGCCTCCATAGCCACTTCACTTTTGACTTTATCATGAGCATCCTTTATCTGAGGAAAATAACTTCTTGAACAAAACCGGCTTATCCATAAACTTTCAAGACCAACGTTCCTGTTACTTAAACATTGAGTTACCTTTCCGTCAGCCTCACCACGTGTCTTTAGCACTTCATCTGGCTTAGACTTATTAAGTGAAACCAAAGACATGTTTTGCTCTTTGTTCGTGCAACTCTCGTATTTAATCTGGGAATATATTTCTTCACTGACCTTGTTAAAACCATGTTTTCCTGATGAAATCTTAGGTTCAGCCACTGGACCAATCTCGTTTCCAGATGAAGATAAGTGATCCCCTTTGGTGATGAGACATTGTTGAGGAAGTTCTAGCAAAGAAGCAGCATTTTCATCACATGGTTCATTGGGGAAATCCATCTCGGCATCATCTTGACTTCTTTTCGTCGGACAATATATGGACTCGAAAAAGGACTGAAACCCGGTGTTTTTGTATCCACTATTATCCTTCAAGCAGCATGGAGTTAACTGTTGACCAGTAATTACATTAGCGGGACCATTAGTATCCGAGGTTGTAAGAGCCACAAAAGGAGAGCTGTCTTCTTCATTGCCTTTCCAAAGTCCCTTGGTCATATTTGATATCCAGTTCATGAAGGAACTATCTTGCTTGAACTTTGACGTCGACCCCAGACATTCTTGACTTAACGTTTTGAGCCGCTTGCTTCCGAGAATCAGCTGGTGCTCAAAGCCTGGTCTTTTCTTTCCCCTAGAGAGCAAACCAGCACTGTTACAACTTTCTACACTCCCGTAACTCTCATCGTCCTCATCATCATCGTCATCCTTGCTGACTTTACCGATTCTTCCATCAAAGTCTCCGTCAGATGAAGCCTTTTCTTTCCCTTTTGCTTTCATACGACGCCTGTAGGAACCACTATTTGCTGGTGGTTGTCTCACAGGTCCAGTTTGTTTAGAAGCTCTAGCATCTACCAAGCAGTCCCCTTTGCCTTTATGCAACCCTTCAGATGCGGCAAGAGCAGCAAGGTCGTTCTCATCCATGGATTCTACACGGTCAACATTAGGAACACTGTTTGTCTTATTCATGTCTTCTTTATCTCCACCATTAACCGGGTTTTCTTCAGAGCCAACACTTTCCACCTTCAGCTCTTCATCTACCAGCAAGGGCCCGCTTTCTCCTCCAATCGCTCTCGGCCTATCTAATCCATATAGATATGACAATAATAGAAAAAAAGCAAAAAACTTAAAATCATACTTCTCAAGAACTTTCCATTAATGGAAACTGACAGACAGTAACTTCATAATCATTCACCTAAGGTTCTTCTGGAACTTCCTATCCCTGCATCTGCTTCTTCTTCACTCTCTATATCATCATTAGCTTCAACAATCTCCTCGGCCATGTGGACCATGTCTTCCCTTTCAGTAACAGGGTTCATATCCTCAAAAGAACCACCAATCCCTGCAAACATATTAGCTCTTGTTACCTCACGAGTCACGACTATAAAGAAAGCCAAGGAAAAGAGAGTTCCACAGAGATGGGAAGGCACAAACAAGAAAACACAAAAGTACAATCAATTGGGTGGTATTGCTTCTAATAGGCAACCTGACAATGGTCTATTCATTTCAAAACTTGGTCTGCTGCACTCTTGGTTCACCTCATCTTCAGCCCTATCCATGAAATCTTGGGTACTCAACTGAACATTTACTTGAAACCCATCTTCTATACTTCTGCTATTGGAAGGAATTACGTCGTTGCTTTGTCCTATATCAAAGAAAGGAGAGAGTAATTTTCCCTTTCCCGTGAAACCTAAATGGGTGCATTTTAGGCTTAGACCGTTGCGAGGAGACCAAACTAACTCTGATAAAGTATCCATTGAAGCAAAGTTTATTCCTGCTTTCAATGAACTTGCATCCGCACCTGCACCATCACCTACGATCTTCGGATTCAAATCATCCGGCTCTAGCCTCGTATTAGGACCTGAACAACTAGATGAACGCCCTAACTCTTTACTTTGATCATCACCAACACCCATCTCTCCTGAAACGAAACACCCTGAGGCATACAAATTGACCCTTAACAACGCACATCTACGTCAACTTAGCTTACAAAACAAGAAATGAGAGTAAAACAAGTCCTATTGTGCAAAAACCCCAAACCCGCTTTAAACCCCATTGAATTGGGGGAAAGAATAGTAACAATACAAGAGAAAGAGTAAGATGGAGTAATTGAAAACCCCAGATTTCTGCCTGGAATCATAATTCATAGAGCAACTAAGAGCATCGAATTTCGAATTTGGAGATTCGACGACGAAACACATCGTCGATCAAGCAAATGATTACCTGAATCCCAAGCAATCATTCAAATCCCTATATATCTTCAGAGTTAATTTGTTCAATTAATGAACCCAAAACCAATAAATGCAAACAAAGAGACTTCCGGGAATCAAAAACCCAGAAATTCGAGAGAATAAACGTCAAAATCAGAGAATACAGGAAAAACCTAGATCGACATTAGTTACCTCCATCGAGGGTAACCGATTTCCACTTGAGCGAATTCTTCACTAATAAAAAGAAGAAGAAAACCTTCGGAGTGAAGAAAACAGAAGAGAAAGAGAGAGACGAAGACGACAGCGCCAAGCGGCTAATGGCTATGGCTATCGATGTCGATTTTGAAACTTGCTTAAAAAGCTTTAAATTACTACGTTCGTTATAAGGTCCCCAGACTGCCACGTGTCCACATTTCTCTCCATACATTACTCACACTTTCGAATTAAATGTAACTTACTCATTCCGTCTAAATGCTCATATTCATACATTTAGAATTTAGTATATAGTATTAAAAATAAAAAAAATATAAGTTTATCATGAGACGAGATATTTTATTATCTTTAATATTTTATCTCATTATCAAACAAATAATATTTGACCGTTTCCTATTCGATTTGTTTTTTCTATTTTCTACTCTTAAATATTTATAAGCGCATTTACGAAAAAATTAAAAATTGTTGAAAAAAATACACAGATATATAATTATAATTTGTTAAAATTAAAAAAAAAAACATGCATGAGATGCCGTCAATGAGTTACGTCCTCTTCGGCTGTCAAAATTCTTGTTTGTTTCTGCAACTTCACGACTCCTTTCAATTTCACTTCAATTTTAAATATAGTAATATATATACACGTAATAATCAAAATTATAATGACTATGAAATATGACGTATGAATCTTAAATCACGATATAAGTTATAGTTATGAAATTTTTACGTCCGAGAGGATTTTTATAGATATCTAGACGTTTCTAAATTATTTTTTTTAGTTTTTTTTGTCGTGGTTTAAGATGTATATTCAAGTTTTTTTGTATTTATATATATCCTTTTTTTAATATATTAATACAATGTGGAAGTGTATGTTCCACGTTGTACAGACAAACCACATGCTAATTAGACAAATAAATTACTTGAAACGAATACAATCACTTACAAAAATATTAATTTCATTTTTTTTATAATTTCTGTATATTAGGTAGTTAAAAAAATCGTTAAGCCGACATATGTTTAACCCAGATTTATAAACCAAATCTACAAAATATTTTTCACTTCATTAACCGCCATATTTTAAGTATACACTTGAAACTATTTTATGTTCAGCATTTATTATTATTAATAATACTATATACACATATCAATAATATATTGAAATAGTATCATATTAAAAATTATGATAAAATGACATAATCCTTTCCTAATTATAAGAAACAATTAAACTAATTTATAACACGTGAGTAACATAATTTGATGTTTCATTAACTTTTCTGATATTATATATATATGTGTTTATTTTTTGTTTAAACTACGTAAAATAAAATGTAAGAAAAACAAAAGATGGATAAACACAAATTTTGTAAAAATGCGAAACGAAAAAGAAAAAATGGTTAAATAAAGATTATAATTTAAGATCCAAAAGAAGAATAGAAAAAAAGGACGATGAAGACTTAAGGAGATATGTAGCAGTTGGAGGATGAGACATCAATGGAGTTTAAAGTTTCTTTCATCATAAATTAAAGACTGTCTCATATTTTGTCTTCATTTAGAAAGTAATTCTATAAAATCTATATATCTATCTATCAAATCTTGCTTTTAATATTATTTTAAATAAATATTGGAACAGTTAGGTGAAATATCATATCATATTATAAGAAATTAAATTTGAAAGCTATTGGATTAAAACAACTAGCAGTAGGGTCCAATTAATTAAATGACTATTGTAGTATCTACTTTTTATTTGTTTTCATCTACTTAAAGACTATAGTCACATCTCTTTATAAAAATAACTGAATTGGACTGCTGAATGAAAATCATGTGAATCAACATATATTATTATTTTTAAATAGTATAACAATTTTTCTATTAATTTTTTAATAGGTAAATATCCTCATTGTTTGGCTTTTATTTTTTTTTACTTTTTTTAGAAAAGAAGAGACATAAATTGCTGGTAAAGCCCTCTTTGATATGAAGTATGAACACATTTGCATTTTTATTTATTTTGGTCTCTAAAGAAAGTAAAAGAAATTATAGTAATTATGGGTCAAGTCAGAAAAGGAAAATGTAAATATTATATGTTGTCTAGATCATCACCTTTTTGTTTCTCTGTATATATTATTTTTGTATACATTTTTATTAATTTAATTTTACTTTTGACGTCTGTTTGTATTTATATATATATGAATCTATGATCCAAAATTGTTTATGATTTTTTTTTGGCAAATCCAAAAAAATTTTATTAAAAAAAAGCGATATTTTTTGTTGTGACAATTTCACACTGATTCCAACAAGATTTTCAACGAAATTGGTAAAGAGAGATAAAGAAAAGGCTAAAGGAAAATGCTCCTATCAATTAAAGCTTAATTTCCATATATATATGACTGAATTATTTTTGCTTTACAATAAAAAAAATAATGAATAAACATAAGATCAATTTTCATAATTAATATTTTCTGATTTAAAAAAAAATTATATTATTATATTTTCTAATATTTTTTATGTTATTACTTACATATGTTATTACTTATAGATTAATCATCATTTAGACATCTTTTTAGTAGTAAAAATATACTTATATGATTGTTTTGTAAAGATTAAATTAAAATATTTTAGTTTTAGTCTTTTAGAAATTTTTCAATAATTTGGTACATGTAATCAGTGTTCAATATATATGTTTCGGTTTTCAAGAATTTTTTTAAAAAAAGAATTCACATGGATAATGAAATTAACAGATGATAAAATATTTGATAAAAATAATAAAAAACGAATTCTTAATTCATACCGGAGATATATTAGTTAGGAGTGGTCTGTCTCGATTGATTTGAATGAAATTAAAACATATAAGTTGAGGGGAATGAAGCCTGGTCCGACACCCATCATCCATCATCATCATCATTATCATCATCATGAATCATCATCATGATTAAAATGACATGGAATCAATGGTCTCGAGCCAGGCATCATTCACCTGAACTTCTTGGCTCAAAGAGAGAGAGAAAGAGAGTAGAGAGAGAGTGGAGGAGATTGCATGAGAAGTGTATAAATCATTAAATATAACTTATAATATATGCCTATTCTTTTCCCTAAGATGGACCCTTTCATTACGTGAACATTGTTCTCACTTCTCACTCTTCACCATTTTTTTAATAAATAATATATATATTTTATTCATATATGATATATCATGTGATATATACTGATATACTATATTTAGAATTTTGAACATAACTAATTTTATATTATTTAATATTTGTTTTTAACGGATATTGGAAATTTCAGATATACAGAACAGTTTGGTACACCTAAAATAAATTCCAAAGATGTATATAATATTGATGTGTAACCATCACTGGTCATTTAGAGAACACTGTTGCATTATTACCATAAACGCGGAAATATAAATTGACAGACATATTAAAGTTTGGTATATATAATAAAGACATATTCCTATTTCAACAATCACATTCTACTTTTTTTGGCTATTTTAAAGTCAAAAAGGAATATAAAAATAAAGTTTCTTTTGACAAGAACCATTCATACTAATATTAGTTGCAGAGAAATTAGTTTTCTATCACAATCGTTCACAAATTATTTATCAAAATTATAAATTTTTAACATAAAAATATAATATAAAACAGATAATTCATAATTACAGAATTGTTTCACTAAAGCATTTTATTGAATTTTCTTACTTTTTTTTTTGTTGTCACAGATTACATTTTGAGCACAAGTACAGAGAAGAAACAAATGAGCAAACCTTCTCCATAAGAAAGAGGGTTTGATTTTGGGTTACCTTCTGGATGAGAAAGAGGGTTTGCATCAGTCTAAGGAAAGCTTAGCTAGAGTGAGGGAAAGAGCTTTGACTCCAATAGCCATGTCTTCAGGAGATGAGTATTCCTCAGGTTTATGGCTATACCCTGCAATAACATCACACAAACCAGAACCTCAACGCCGCTGCAGATTCGATTAAATTACAATTTCATTGATTTGTTTACCTTTGTAGCATGGGATGAACATCATACCCATGGGAGAGATCCTGGAAACAGCAATACAACAAGGTTTTAGGTTCAGGATCGATTCTTGTAGAGATTCATTTTGATGTATACCTGGCCATGAAGAGAGAATCATGATAAGCTCGGCTAATCATCATCTTGTGAGTTAAGTTTAACTCTGTGGCTGCTTCTGCCATTTTTTGGATTACTAGTTTATCTGAGAGAGCTGGTGGATCTTGATTTACAATCTTGAATTCTGTTAGCTTCACTTTTCGTTTTTGAGCTATTGTTTTAGCTGATTTCTCTATTTTCTCAATCACTGTGTTTCTTCTCCCTTCATCTATATCCCTTGTATCTGAAAACAACACAACACAAGAACATAGTAATACACAACACAAGAACTTAGATCAAAGATCAAACCCAAACACTTAAAGCATACCGATTGCAAGGTGAGATTTGCTTGGAATACTGTTGATTGCCCCAGGATGAAGCTCTAGAATACCTACAGTTCCTACAGTGTCTATTGATCCTGAATCTAACACATGTTTCTCCACCGCTAACGCTAACTCTGCAGCCGCAAGACCAGCATCGTTTCTGCAAAGCATTGTATTTTGATCAATGGACAAGTGGTTAAGTAAAGATTAACATATAGCATGATATGTATTATGGCTATAGCTTACCTATATGGCATAAGTACAGCACCGGCATGTCCTCCATTTCCTTCAAATTCCACCTTTAAGCTTGCAGGGGCAGCAATGGCGGTCACTACACCAATCTGTAGACCTGTGTCAAGTAGTATTTGATTGGCTTTAAAAAGGTTAAGAAACATAAAACGAAAGTTGAATGGGGAAATGGAAGCCACCTTCCTCTTCGAGTATAGGTCCTTGTTCGATATGCAACTCTATAAAAGCAAAGTAAGTTCCTTTCTTCAAGAACACACTTGTTAAATCATCTCCATTTTCTGCGTACCCAGCTGATCTAGCAGCTTGTATAAACGACACATTTTGGCCATCAACAACTGTGGTCTTTAAAGCTTTTGCTAGCTCTTCACTTCCAGCAAGCAAGCGGCTGTATATCGACAGAAACGTATCAGGGAAGGTCTTTCACTAAACAAGAAAGTATTGAGATTTTCGTTCATAAAGATCATATAAGACCTTCCTAAACAACTGATCCCAAATCGTGTAGGTTCTTCAGATGTGAACGAGATTATCTCCAGAGATCTCTTCGGTTTAAACCCCGACCTTACAAAACCATAACAGATCATCAGATACAGTTCAAATCCTTCACCGGGAAAAACAATTATCCAGATTTGTAATACCTTTTGAGTACATTGATAGCTTCTATTGCACCTAAAACACCAACAACACCATCATACTTTCCAGAATACGGGATAGCATCAATGTGAGAGCCAGTGGCGACAGCAGGAAGATTTGGCTCTGATCCATCCCTAAGTAGAGGGATAAACCAAACATCAGATGAACATAAACGCCATTTAAGTTATGACAGAAAACAACGAGAAAGAGCCGGAAGTACAAGGAAACAGTACACACCATCTACCAAATATGTTCCCAACAGCATCCTCTCGAACACTTAAACCAGCAAGTCCCATCAAGTTCTTTACATATCTGTAATTAAGATGTGGCTGATCAGAGAACAGTTACAGTATCATTTCTTGGTTTTGTTAAACTAGTAGAAAAGAGCAATGGTGATGATTAAATTACCTTCGTGCCGAGACATCTTTGTCAGTGTAGAGAACTCTTGTAACTGATGGAGCAGGAGCATCAGAGAATTTGGAAAGTTCATCTATCTACTAAGATGAAGAACAGCCGTTAAATCAAACTTAAACTCTGAAAAAACTACTGTTCATAGCGAAGATTAAAATTTGTTTGTTTACTAAAAAAACCCTCTTTACATACACCAAAACCCACTTTACAAATCATCGATTGTTTCGATAAAATCAATCGAGAAGCAGAATCAAATCGAGGACGAACCTGTTTTTGCAGTCCTTGAGCATCAACAGAAAGTGAAGAAGCGAGATTAGTTGAGGAGAATTGAAGCGGTTCGTGAATCGGGTACCCAGAAAAATCCTCCATTGCTCTAATCGCTGGGTCTTGTTCATCTTGAGAGAAGCTTGACGGTAAACAAGAGAGAAGAAAGAGAGGGAAAAGAAGAAGGGTAATAGAGCAGAAGCGTGGCGATTCCAAAGACTTCATCTTTTTCATCCTCCGATTCCTAAATTCCTATATAGAAGTGTAGTATCGTATGTATATAACTGGAATCAAATGTTCAAAATTGGATCAAAATGATATATTCTCGAATTGTTTAGTAGACTTGGTGGGAATCTGACACAAAGCGTTTTGTTTTTAGGAATCTTTGGATAATATAATTTTAATTTGTCTCCATCGATAATTTGGTTTCTTCCTCTGAAATTATTGAAAAAAAAGAAAAGATTTTTTAAAATGTTCTTCTTCATCTGATCGATCATTTTTATAAGCGTGACGTTATATTTCATTTTGGGCCATTTTTAATAATAATTATAGGCCCAATATTGATGAAAAGATAAGCCCAATATTTTGGAGTATAATAACTAGTCCTAACCTAAATTGGACCACTAAAAGGCCTTTTAGAGTATTTTATTTATTTATTACGTTTAATAATTAATACATGGAATATATTTTGCATAGAATATTTATAGTTTCATTCTTCTGGATCTCTACTTGAATTTAATGTTGTATCAATTAAAAATATTTTATGAATATTTCCAATAAGGAGGTGAAAGACAAATAATATGAAATGTATCTGCAGGCGATACATGACGTAAACCGTGACTTTTATATATGAGCAAGTCAAACACAATTAAGATACGAAACTTGATAGTTTCTTATCTTAAACTCTAGTTGCCACATTACACATATAATATTTTTTAATACAATATTGTATTCTTATTAGATTTTTTTTTCACTCATTATTATTTATATATATATATATATGTGTGGTGCCTTTAAAAATTTCGATTAAATCAGTATAATTTATCAAAAAATAAGTTGTGGCTAGCTTAAATATATATTAAATCGTAACGTGTACAAATATATAATTGGTAGCATTAAAAAATTTAAAATAAATGAATGAAGTCAATAATGAACAACTCAATAAAAATAAAATAAAAATCTACAAACTCTATAAATAGAGGATTTGTTATCACAAAACAAACTCAATACAAACTAAAATCACATAAATAATTATCTAAAGAATAATACATTTAAGGAGATGGCAGATAGCTGTGAAGGTATACCATTATAATTACATCTACTTAATAAACCACCATTTTATGTAATAATTTGCTTATTATATATTAATGTTAAGTTAAAGTATTAATTAATGGATAATTACTTAAATGAAAAAAATAGATCCAGGGAAAAGTTCGTGGCCTGAGTTGTTGGGGGCAAAGGGAGAAGATGCAAAGGAAGTGATCGAGACAGAGAATCCAAAGGTGAAAGCAGAGATAATATTGGAAGGAACAACTGTTATCCAGATCTTCCTCTGTGATCGTGTTTATGTTTGGGTCAACGATTGTGGCATCGTTGTTCAAATTCCAAAAATTGGTTAAATAATTCTCATTGATCTCATTACTCAATAATATTTATGTAACATTTCATATTTTCAAGCTGTAATAAGTAAGAGATTGTCATAGCATCTCTTTTAAGTAATACTTGAATAAATAATATTAAAAATTTGTGTTTTTATTTATATGTATATATGTGTTGATCACTTTGGATATTATTCATTGTTTTAAAATATTTTTCTTGAAATTGAAATATAACAAAATATGGTTTTCAAAAGATTATTAATTATAGGACCACGCTGTTAAAACGTATTTTTGTTTTGAACGCTACATTATTAATATTTCTGTAAGATATATATGTTAATGTAAAATAACAAATTGCCATATATAGATTACTAGTTTTAATTACATCTTCCTTGTTAATATTATCCAATATATATTCCTTGTTATTTTCTTGATGACACTCTAATATGTCAATTTGCACGTAGAAGTATACATAAAGAGACTGTATTTTTTCCCCATCGATCTTTCTATAAAATTCTACACAACTTTGCACGTATATATATATGTGTCTATCGTTTTTTATTATAAGTATACATAGAGAGATCCATACGTCTTTGACCCAATTTTTTTTTCAACTATATATTGTTAAAAGTTTCACCTACTTTTTTTTATATGATATATATGTATATATATATTGAAAATTAATATGTCATATGCGTAAATGACAAAATGATGGTTTTATAATACGTGTGTATATATATATATATATATATTAATTTATATGTGTGTTTCTTTGTGATCGAGCAAGTCGTTGGTGACTTGAATAGGATTATGTAGACCGTACGTACCCTATATATTTTTTTCTATAATTGTACCTTTTATATCATAAATAATTAAAAAAAAATATTCTGTGCACGTTTTGTCAAAATTAATATATGAAAAATTCAAGAGGGGTTTCATTCGTCATAGATCACTATCCACATTTACATTTATTAAATTAAATATTTATAAGTTAATTAATGGGTGGCTCAAAAACTTTGATGATCAAATCAATTTTAAAGTCAACGATTTTACGCCTCGAGACCTTCTGTATCATTGAGAGGTTTCTTTCGTAGTCGGTCCACAAACACATGATATATGAATCTAAATTTCTTATTACTTTGAGGACATAAAACGATGATATGAGAAATCTATATAGAAAAAGGATTAATTTGAAACGAATTGGACGAAAACTCTCTTTACACAAGACTGTATTTTTCCCCCATCTTTCTATAAAAAGATTACAATGACATATTCCTTAAACCCAAAGATGCTACACGTGTCTCCACCTTTCCCACGCCACGTGGATCAGCCATACACCGTTCCTCAGTGGCCATTCGAGGGCCTGAAGTCTCTATAGCTGCTCACCCGAGCTGACATATTTGGGTTTGAGGAATCTAAGTCAAAGTAAGGGTAATTAGCTGCAGCTACTGCTGCTGCTGCTGAGGCTGCAGCTGCATCGTCCTGGTTCCTCATAGCAAGTAAAGACAAGTCCATATTCGCCATTTGCCACGGTGTTGACGTCAAACCATCCATATGGTGTCCGTTTGAATAAGGTGAAGCAGAAGCATGAGGCATGTATTCTCCAAGTGACTCAAACTGCCCATAAGCTTGATGGAATCCATCATCACTGAAACTTCTAGACCTGCTAGACAATAACTCACCTGAGACACCGAGATCAGTACCATGGTATGAGTACTGGTTGTTGAAGCGTTGCGGTACATGGTATACACTGTCCATCATCATGTTGCTACCGTTTTCATCTTCGAGTAGGTCATTAATGATATCAAGGTGAGGGAACTCATCTGTCATCAGACTCTGCGCTTGTCTTGCAATCTGAACATCAGTCAATGGTGTGTGGTCAAGAGGTCTGCTGGCTACGGGTGTGTAAGGGTTTGTCCTGAGAGTATCACGGTTCCTGCCGATGGTTGTTGAATCTCTCTTTGAATTCAAGCCTGAGGTCCACAAGAGCCCACCAGATGAAGAAACATCCCAAGAGCCAACATTGATAGGGTAACCAGATTGATAGGAGACTGAGGTAGGAGACGGCTGTGAATAAGGGGGTAATGTGTTTACTCCAGTTGTCTGAGAACTTGGGTTGTTGAATCCAGATGAACCTACATGGTTACCACCCACTATGGCATGTTTATAGGATTGAGGAACGTAAGTTTGGCTACGTGGTGATGGGTCAGGAGCCACTCGGCCAGTTGAGCTCACTGAACGAGCAAGAGACGTAGAGGCTTGAACAGCAGAGACAATAGGTGCAATTTGCTTTGGAGGGATAATAGGAGCACTCCAAGGCCTTGACAAAGATGGTGCTGGTTGTGCCGCTTGCTTCTCAGCAAGTTTTGGAGAAGCGGTTTTCTGCGTATCAGTTCTAAGACGAACAGTTTGTGACTGGATATCTGGAGATGGTGATGCTTGATCCGGTGCAGGTTGTTTAGCAAGCATTGCTTTCCTGGTTGGAACAGCATCTACAGTTAACATAGCCTTTTTATCCGGTTTTTCTGGCGCTAGAGATGAAGGAGTCCTGGGAGCACTTCTTGGACAGGAAAGTACAGCAACGGTTTTTTCTTGAGGCTGAACCGTTTCCTGTTCCTACAAAATGAATGAACTGTTGTCAGTTTAATGTTGATGAGCACATTCACCATATAATGGGCTGAAACCAAACTACCATGGCTTTTAAGGAAATTGAAAATCATATCGATAGGAGACAATTGGCTTTCCTCTTTGCAGTTTATGGGCGGTCATCTTCTAAGTTCTAATTCAAATGCAAAAAATATCCACCTAATGAAAGTATGAGTGAACCACCTTTCTCACGGGGCTATGCTCGCCAGGGCTCTCTGGTTCCTGGATGTTGGAAACGACATTGACTTCACGAACACTCCGTACTTCAGAAGAATGGCTCTGATTCTTAGGGTCAGATGCATGTGTTGAAGGTAGGTCGTCTACTTCACTCACTAAACTGTTGGTATCAGATACCTTTCCTGGTTGGTTTTTGCCGCTGCAAATCACAATGTATGTTAACAGGGTGTGGAACAAACAAAAGAGCAAACGAGGCTGCAAAAAAGAAAAGGACTTACTTGCTAAGCCACCTCTGGCTAGGACTATTTAAAACATTTCCTTTGTATGACCCATTGGCTGCCCCTGATAGGATCGAGTCACTAGAGCAAGTTGAAGAACTATCATCCATTGTAGACACACACTTCCTTTCTGCACCTCCATTCGTTATAGATATGGAACTGCCTCTTCCTCTGCTAGTGCCTCCTGAAGGAGAATGATGAATCTCTGAGGCATCTATTTCCCAATGAACAGGGCTACTTTCTCTTTCTTCGGAATCGAGCTGAGGAATGCCAGCTGAACTATCAACAGAATCAGATATGTCAGAGACATCTCCAAGAGTTTCTGGTTTTTCAGCTGACAATAATGCTTTCCCTCTCACAGAATCCTCTTTCTCGTCATGTTGAATTTCTTCGATCTCCTTTTCTTCTATTTGGGACCTGACCTTCTCTTCTTTCCTTTTCTCTTTTCCTTTATTTTTGTTCTTTTTCTGTTTCGCCTATGAATTTCAGAAACAACCAAGAACCTCCATTAGCACCCTTTCACAAGTTATTTAGGATTATTAATTTGGTAGCAACATTAGTGCAAGACCTGCTTCTTCTTAGACTTCTTCTCTTTTTCGGTTGCTCCTTTTTTTGCTCTCTGTTCGCTTTCTGCTAGCCATGCTTCCTCTTCTTCACGAATAAGCTCTTCCTGCCTTTTCCATGCAATAGCTTCTTGGTACGCAACTTCAATTTTGTTGCTGCATTTCTCAGAAAGATTGCAGTGCGATACATGAGGTACAGCTAACAACAGACACACAATACCACAAGACCAGAAATAGAAAAACAAACACTATCAGAGGTCTTAGAGTAAGATCTTCCAGACATGTTTGCAATTTTGTGTTGTGCTCATGAATTGATTTGTATGGAAATTTTAAACCAATGAACTAATTATGCCATGTTACCTGAAGATATGGGCAAGAACAAATATCTCCACAGTCCGTCTACCCAACTCAGTTAAACGCCTCTCATCACGCTCTATGGCTTCTCTATTGAACTCCTCTCCAGCATTGCCATCCTAGATTTGCATAAAAAACAGAGAATTGACAGTCTGCGGTTCTCTTGGATATGGAGACAAGTGGTTATGCTTTAACCATTTTATACAGATAAAAACAGTCAAAATGCACCACCACACAGGATAACAAACCATAGAATTTTAGTCGTCAGTAACATAATCACTTATGAACTAACCTTTGTACGGTTTTGAGGACCCTTTTCATCTTTTGGAGGCAATGGCTCGAGAGCAGCCCTCTCTAGGAGCAACAACACATCATCAACTAATACGAACATCTCTTTGTCCACGCTAACAATGGGAGCTGGCAATTCTTCGGCATCCATCAGTCTCAGCCTGCTTTTCTTGTTCTTAGTTTGACCTTCAAGAGCCTTCAACCCACTATATAGGGAATCCATCACCAAAGTAGATGTAACTTCCTTTTCGATGAAGAAATGTTTTACAACTACTTTTAGAATGACGTCCATTTTCTCCCGAGACATCCGACGCCTTGAATTTTGGTCCAACCCTAACCAGAAGGAGCAGAAGCTGCACCCAAAAAATTACGATGGTAAACCCTGGCATCCAAAAAGTGTTGGAACCAACAAATTGGCTCCCCCACAAAAAGGGAATCACAGCAATTTTAGACTTTAGGTATTATGGGAATGTCAATGATTACATTTCTATCATCTAGAGAAGAGTGTATGTATGCAATACCTTGTCCATCTTGCCTTGTCCTCTATCAACCTCCCAAGCTTGCTTCTTCTCTCTTCCACGAAGCGCCAGCAAATTTGCTCTACATTTGACAAATACACCCTAACAAGTTCCCTCCTATACTGACTATATAGGCAGCGAAAAGGTCGGTCTACCCTCTCTCTGCAACAATCAAGTTATGGAAATTATCCACAATGCAAGATTGAAGGAAATTTAATAGCATGTGTATGGCATGGAAAAATGAATAGAGGATTGCTCTATGACCCACGAATTTAGATATACTCAGATTCTGCATTTACCTGATAACCTGAACTTGAGCCTTAATTGTAAGTGAGTCAGAATCATCTATGAACCCATCCTGTAGTTTAGGTAACTCCATAAACTTTTTCCATCCCCAATCATGCTCTTTCTTCCAAAACCGATGTAGCGTATCTGCAAGAAACGTGTTCAGTTTGTCTATACAATGGAATGCAAGGAAACTCTAGATGCCAAAGGTTACCTGAATGCTTAGATTTCTTTGGATCTTTATTCACCACAGCTATAGTAAACTGAGCAAAATGACTCCAGCCTGTCTCAAAGATGATAGAGAAATCTATAGGTTAGACTTTGTAGTCTGAAAGAGGGAATCTCATGAAGAAGACAACAAAACCCACCTGGAAGAAGTTTATCATGGTTTGCAACACAGAGAAACAAAGAGAGATGGTTGCAAACATCACAGCCTTGTGGATATATTAGAATATACCTGCAATAAGTAAAATTAAAAAAGGAAAACAAGAAATCAGAAAAGCTGAAGCAATTCACATTTTTCCTCTGCCAAAACAGCCTCTCATAAGGACACAAGAGCAAATCGGTTTTGTGATTAAGAGTTTCAAGCCTTTACTACAATTCTTGAACGACTAGGTGACGGTGCATAGAGTTGGCATAACTTTATAATCAGGCTTGAGCGAATAGTACATATGATTCAAAAATGCGAACCCCTTTTCCGAGAGCCTAAACATATGGTGGAAAAAGAAAACATGTCATTTACCATTTGTAGCCCCCAACTTCAAAAACATCGCCACGGAGCTCACGTTTGTTGATTTCTGAAAAGTTCTCAATCTTCCACTCATTTCTCCCAAATAAGTCAAAGGGTTTTAGTCCTAGTAATAAAAAACGATTTCAAATACCGCCATGAACACACACATATATATATATAGGAAACATGATAAGCCACAAAATAGATTCATTCCAAGCCCTATCATAGGCAGAAAACTTCTTAAACAAGAGTAGCATACGCAGTGCAAGTCATTGAACTGTTCTTATCATTGATGTGCTAGTCACATCACATCATTCAACATTCATGAAAATACTAACTGCAAACGCATACCGTAATCATCATCATCATCAATGTCCCAGTAAGGAGGCGATGTCGAAGGAGTCCCATTCTCCACTTGATCAGACGATCGCCACTCTGCGAGTGCTTCTTCTGATTGACTGCGCTGTCCATTTGAATTATCCTCGACTGATCGTCCTGCTCCAGAATCTTCATTAGTAATCTCGGACATCCCCTACTAGGATTTCTTGTACGTCAAAAGCTTTGTCTCTTCTTCAAACTACGAAAATCAAGAGTTGAGCAAACAAATCAGATCTTAAATTCTGTTAATCTCCTGAATGATGGAACAATTGAATGTAGTCCAAACATAAAAATGATGAAATTCTAAAATAAAAAGGATGAATATGATAAGCTTAATCTACAGCTTCAAAGGCCAATCAATCAATCACTGAAATTCATAGCCAAATACATCGAACAAATCTAAATCCGAGATTCTTGATCTCATTATACTAAGGGAGCCAAAGGAATTCATCGCTCAAATTCGAAACACCAAAAACCCACAACACATAAGCAATTTAAATTAACCCTAGATACCATTCTTAAAAAATAGAAAGTAAAAGCTCAGCGAAAAGAAAACACACACGAAGACCAAAACTCATTCGTTTCTATCAATCAAATCTCTAAAAACAAAATACACCCAATTGCAAAGAGAAATTTAAAACCCAACAAAACCCAGAGGAAATCAGGGATCGGAAAACAAAAACCGCACAAAAGCAAAACTAAGATTGAAATCGGAACCCTAAGCCTCGCAAAAATCCAAACAATAAGGAAGCGTGATTGAAAATACGTAAACGACGCCGTGTAGATCGACGCAAACCTGGGATGGTGGAAGAAGGAGCAGAAAAAAGCTTGGATTAATGGCAGCTCTTAAAATTCTAGAGAGAGAGAGAACGAAAGACGACGGAAGAGAGAGAAAATGATAGGTCGCAGGAAAAGAGCTGAAAGGAAAAACACAACGAAAGAGAAAAAAAAAACCCTTAACAATAATAATAATAAAAATTATTATTATTATTACATTAAAACATTTTTAATTGTTTTCATAACATACAAAACGTTTGTCTTTATTTTCTTTTGTTATTGCTAACAAGAGAAAGAGATGAAACAAGAAATTGATATTTTTACAATCAATTTAGTCAAAAGCAACTATTTTATATTAAACAGTTTAACTTAACCGTCACCTTATATTTCATAAAATTATAACAATTGTATTTTTTATAAATATTATCATCGATTTATTTCTGCTCTACGAACATAAACATAACAATTAGATGTAAGGAACGATGTAGTCGGATTAAACCCTTCTAATTAATATAACCAAATCGTTGATAAAAAAAAAAACATAAAAAAGAGTTGTTTTATAATAATTTTGAGATAAATATTCATCATGTATTTTGTATTTACATGAAATTTTGTATTCAACCCTATATAAAATACAGCGAAATTCATGATATTCTAATTTTAAAATCAATTGAAAATGAGTGAAATAAACCATGTTCGTAAGATTTTAATGATTATTTGAAAACTAATTTATCAATTTATGTTATAATTAACCCTGGATTTGAAATTAAGCAATTACAATATTTATATATAACATTTAATGTTAATCCATTAAATAACTAACTATTTTATGGTTATTAGTTTCGATTTTTCTCTTAAATTAAGATACGCAAGAATTAGGATTTTACGGAAATTTTCCAAAAGTTTGAAGTGTTTTTAAATTTATAAAGATTTGGAATGATTTTGTGTAGTTGTGTAAAATTGAAGAAATAAAATCAACCATAGCATTTTGTTAGTTAAAAACTAACTAAGAAGATATTGTGGGCCTCATAGAAATGAGCTAAGAGCCCAATTATCTTTCGAACAAATTTCAACAACGAAAACCTCAGTAATATGTTAAATACGTTACACTCGGATAATTAACTAAAACTCTTTGGTAGCACAGTTGGTGGTTTAATTTTAAATTAATCTGACTAAACCCTCGTTCGATACCCACGCTGCCACCTTTTCTCTTACAATTTATTTAAATTTTTGAAATAAAACATTTTCTATATATTTTTTTGCAAAGTTAAACAGTCAAAAAATAATCTTATTACACATTCAAAACTATTAGAAAACTAAGAATAATACACATTTCTTTATATGCATACACATGAATTTTCAGTAACAAAATACATAAAATTATCAGTTTTCTCTTTTTGATATTAAGATCACCAAATATTAATTTCATTAAATGCATAAACTTAAACAAAACAATAATAGCCTGATGTTATGAAATTATCCAATCATATAAAAAAAAATTAACATATAATTCAAAATATTAAAGATGTCTATATTTTATAAAACACAAAAAAAACATACATAAACACCCCTCCAAATAATTAAAAAAAAAACTTCCCTTAACATATACTAATTAAACTCCTCAAATACTTACGTAAATTACACAAATCCCAAAATTCATATAATATACACCAGAAACGTATTATACACACTCACATCAAATTCATAGACGAAGCTCCAAATCGATTTCATCTCCTTGAACGACGCCGTTTTCTCCAATCATCTCAAAACCAAATCCATCCTCCCTCATCGAACCGATTCTTAAACTCAAGTTAGCCGCCGCCGTCGTGGTGGTCACTACTTGTTCATAGCCTCTAGAGTTAACCGGGAAACATCTATGAGTTAGTAATAGTTGATCAAACTCATGATCATGATCCTCAACGACGACGTTTTGGAGCTTTGATTTGTTGTTGAGACGATCACGTCGATGAATATTCATATGACCACCTAAAGCTTGTGCGTTTGTGAATCCTCTTTTGCAAAAAGTACACTCGTACATTCTTCTAGCCACTACCGTACCGGTACCACGGTTCTCAACGGTTACTAAACCGGTTTCTGATGATCTCTCAAACTCCATATGTTGATTTGAAGATGAAATGAGATCTAATGAGGGTTTCTTTTGGCGCATTTAAAGGATGAGAATGAGAAATTTAATTATTTTTATATGTAAGACAATATTAGTTTTTATTTGATTTGTGTTTATATATTTGGAGAGACATGTTTTGGCTTTTTTCTTTAGTGGGATAATAATTATATATGTATGTACCAAGCTTTGTATATATGTATAGAATAAATTTTGGTCCTGTATAATTATTATTAGGTTATGAATAATTATTAAATATATGTTTGTTTGTGTTAGCTTGCCAATAATAGCAAGTTTGGAATAGCTAATACTTAAAATAAATCAACAACTTAAACTAATTATATATATATATATATGTATGTATATATTAAGTAAAATCTTATTTTGCTATTTACAACTATCTTGAATTTTTATAACAACAAACATATGAAATATAAAATTATTAATAAATCTGCGATATTAATTATCATAGAATTTATAGTATTATATTCTTCTAACAGAAAAATAAATTATATAACCAGTATATATATATACTTTGGTCTTATGCGATATACATATGTACATTAGTATATATTGACATACGATTATAAAAATGTGGAAAGAGACATAACGAAAGATTTGATTAGAAATTACATAAAAAAGATTAACAAGTCAATTTTCATATTAATCCAATATACGTAATTACAAATAAAACTCAACTAAACTCTTCCATTAGTCCACAAAATTACAAAAAATGATGACAATTAAAAGGGGCAATTGGGAGTGGTTTAGTTTTGATTTCTAAACATTCCTTTTGTGTTTGTCTTCTTATAATCACTCTTAGATTGACAACAACACCCAAAAATTCTCTATTTAATTAGTTTTATCTAGACTTCCTATCATTTTTTACTACAAAAATATAATATCACCAAGAAATAAATATATATTTATTCATATATTCAACAAGAAGGAAAAAAAAATATCATAATTTTGAAAATATCCCAAAGAGATAAAAGTTAAAACCATAACCAAAAGATATAATTATTTAATTTAGTTTAATTGTATGTAAATGAATAAATTGGTCTTAATTGGACAACGCGGCAATATTAAGGTGTCCTTTGAAAGCAACTCGAGTAGTTTGATTCGCTTAATCACTGCCACGTCATTAATTGATTACGTTACTTGTATACCTAACTTAATTATCTCCGGATTTTTGGATCCGCACTATAATTTAAATACAAATAGCTATCTTTCAGAAACGATAAACGAAAGCACCAGTGGTCTAGTGGTAGAATAGTACCCTGCCACGGTACAGACCCGGGTTCGATTCCCGGCTGGTGCATTTGTTTAATTTTTAATTTTTTTCCGAAATTCTAAAAAGCATGGAGACCTTTTTTTTTTTTTTGCCAAATACTGTGGAGACATTTTGTGATTAAAAAAATGTTGAATAAATTAGTGATTTATAACAAAAAAAAATCGAGATTTAAAGTGTAACTTTTACCATTAAAACAAAGAAAATAAATAAATAGAGTATGTGAGGAAAAAAAAAAAAAATAAATAGAGTATGCATCTTATCGGAACAACATTTTGAGTTCTTCAAGTCTGGCATATCGAACTTCTTCGTCGGTTAAAGCTCCGGCGATCATCCTCTGCTTTCTCGCCTGAACTTGCTGCATCCGCTCCTCCACCGTATCCTGCACATAATCATCCATCGATTCAAAATTAATCATATCGACAAAACTTGAATACTTATGATACAAGAAACCCTAGAATAAGCAGAAAAATCAGAGTTGCGTTTTACCTTGACAATGAATCTTCTAACGCATACCGTTCGTTTCTGCCCAATTCGATGAATTCTCATGATCGCTTGCTCTTCCACCGCCGGATTCCACCATGGATCCTAAGCGTTTCGCAAAACAGAAGAGATTCATCATTTATCGTTCATAAAGAAGAAGAATTCAAAGCAATTTTGAAAATAAAGTTACCATTAGGAAGACACTAGAGGCTGCAGTTAGATTCAGACCTACTCCTCCAGCTTTCAGAGACATAAGCAGAATCTGATACATCATCAATTCACAGAAGCAGAAAGATCTTAAGCTCCGTTGTTAGAATCAGATCGATTTCGAGATCAGGAATTATCAATTACTTACTGTTTTCTGTTTGGTTTCATTGAACTCCTTCAAGACCTTTTCTCTCGCCTTCTGAGTCAGACTTCCATCGAATCTAAGAAAACCAAATCCACTTCTTTTCAAAGGAATCTCCAGAAGATCCAAAAACGAAGTCCACTGGCTGAAAACTATGCTCTTCTCGCCCGAACCAGATATTCGGATCTTCTCTAGGCACTTGAGTAACTCCGAAACCTTTGAAGACACATTCCAGTTCTTTACCACATCAATACGGAATTTGCTATCCGTTGGGCATGAGATAAGCTCAGTTTTCTTGAGAGTTGTTCTACAGATTGGGCATAGACCACAAGACGATGTCCTCCAGCTTTTAAGGAGACATTCCCGGCACATTCTGTGAGCACAAGGTGTAAGAATGGGATCATCTGCAGACTCTAAGCATATTGGACACTCTTTGTTGTTGCCCTCGCGTATATCTTGGATAACCTCCTCGACATATGCTTGTGAAGGAGCTCTTTGGGAAACGGAATCTGAGTTGTTATCAAGAAATCTTCTTGCAAGGCTACCCAAGTCTGCATACTGTTGTGAGTCTGCTCGGCTGCAATTTTCTGAATAGATTAGAATCCATTGCCAAGAAAAAGACAAGTCTGTTTAACGAATTATCATCGTCTGATCTTTGCTTTGTACCTCATAACCAAGAAGGGGTGGTTGCAGCACTGGCGTAGCCGGAGGAGAAGCTCGAGGATGTTTGCATAGTTGTGAAGAACTTTGCCTTGTGCCACAAACTGGTCAAATTGGACCTGTTTCGAAACAAAAAGAGAAGATTATGCATCTAATAGAGTATGCTGAAGACATTTTGAAGTCTGGTGCTATAAGACTTACTTTGGATCTCTTGAAAAGGGCGGTATAGAAGTCCCGTTCTGCTTCGGATGGTTCACATTCAATGACTTGGACGTCAGTTGGAGGAAGTTCAAGAATTAGACTGAAAATTTTCAGATATTGGAGGAAAAGTTAAGCGTAACGCAGACAAAAGAATGGAACGTGGATTTGACACATCAAAGGCAAACAGAACTTACCTTCCCTGTTTGTCCCTCGTTTCCTTTGTTCTTCTCAGCATCAAAGGCCTTAAGATCGCCTTAATCAACTTCAGCCCTCGTGGATCACCATTGTCATAAGGCTTCTGAATCAACTTATTCCACCTTAAGATATACACACAAACAGAAAGAGTAAAGTTAAATCAAAAGAATTTGAAGCACACGAGATCACGGTTTTCAGATGATATCTCAGCATACCAAGCCCAATTGCACCACGGCTCTACATGAAGGAAGCATAGAAGACTATAAAGATCTTCCAGCTTGTTCTGCATGAAAGAAGTATACAGCCAGTAAGTGCCAAAAGAGTAAGAGGTCATATTGTTTCTTCACTAGTTGCTTTTAGTATCTTACTTGTAATGGAGTTCCTGATAGACACCATCTGCAGTGTGAGGACAGCTCAAACGTAGCTTTAGCAGCTTGAGTTTTCCATGATTTAATTGTGTGAGCTTCGTCAAGAACAATCCGATACCAATCAATCCTGTGGAATATACTGTGTGCCATATCCTGCAATGTCACAATTCTCAGAATTTAGGTTCAACTGAAGAAAAATAAACTAAAAATTTTGGGGAGAAAAATGGAACATGAATACTTTTCTTACCTGCTTGTAAGACGAGGTTAAGACACCATAAGTTGTCAAGACCACATCATAATTAGCTATTGTTTTCGCGTCACTTGTCCTATCCCCTCCATAGTAAACTAACACAGACACAGTGTCTAGCTTTGAATGAGTCTCGAACTCGTCCTGGAATGCAATGAAAATCCATGAGACTTTTCTAAAATTCAGTTAGAATGAAGAATAGGTAGCTGTCAAGGGAATCACCTTCCATTGGCTTAACAACGCCATGGGACAAATAATAAGAGTGCCTCCTTTTGCCTTAAGAGAAGTTTGTGCAGCACCACTCTCTGTCCTCTTGCGTTTATCACCAACATTTTCCGTGAAGGCATCTTTATCTTCTGGGTTTCCTCGGCCTGGCCGTGCAAGTATTAGTGCAATCGTCATCACAGTCTTTCCAAGTCCCATGGCATCTGCCAATATCTGCAGACACAAAGTTATATGTCATTCATGCCAGTAGAGACATACATGTGTGCGAATGAACTTCAGCGTGATCATGAAACATACTCCGCCTCTTGCCATCTGTGTTGCTGTTGGAAACTGGATTGTTGCTTCACCACTGAAGATGTTCAGATAAATTGAAGGTGCCCTCCTATATATAATGCATAGAAACAACGTTATTAGATCAAATTAGTTCTACATTTGTCAGATTCATATTCAACATTAACTTACTCGTCACAGATTCGATAGGCTTCCCAGCATGGGTGTAGAGTTTCAGCTGCCTTCTCAACATCAATCCCTTTTTCAGATTCTGACATCCAGTAAAGAGCCTGTTTCTGGTATGGTCTTAGGTTACACATGAGTGTACTTGGAGCTTCCATCTCCTAGATGGTTCAAAAAGAGAAAATGATATTAAACGAAGTTTCCTTTTAAGAGGATAAGAAAATTTTCTTATAAGCTTTCACACCTCCAGGTTGTATGTTTCTGCAGCACCAACAATCCTATTCATATATGACTCAGGAGCATCTTCCTCATCTTTCTTATACTCCAGATACTCTTGACAGCCTGTTCTTCTTTTCGCTATGGCCAACAATGCTGCTTTTTCATCTAAGTCATCCTGACATGAATGCATAACTTAGTTAATTTTCGATCAAGTCTAAATATAGACATTATCGTTGACCTACATCATGACTTTCAATGAGGACATGAACTAGAAGACATACCTCCAAATTCAGCGATCGTTTGCGAGAGTCAAGTTCTTGAGGAGTAAACTCTGCCTGTTTTGTGATGTTAATGAGAAACTTACAAGTAATGAAAAGGTATTGGAACAAAAAGAAGAAGTGCATGCCTTTTGATAAGGGTTGATCTTCAGGTGTCTGAAAAGCCGCATAAGAGGATGATACGTGGAATCGATGTTTGGGGAGCAACCAATACGCCAAGTGGATTTGCTAGCATCAGTGAATATAGAACTATGGATGTAAAAACTGCCAGCCAAAATCCATATAAGTTTCCAACAGAGCTCTCAGTCACAAAAGTCCATCAACTTATACAAACAAAAACAATCTTTACCTGACATAGAGCATAATATCTTGCACCATATGAAGAATTGGTGGCGCAGCTACACATCTTCCAAGCATTTTGACCTTACCAGATTTTAAGAGACTTACAGCCCAATTCGACCACTCCATCGGAAACCTACCAATCTAATATCATATAGTAAGAAATGCAATCAATTAGCAGAAACACACAAAAAAAAGCCAAATTCATATTTTATTTGGTTTAAAGAATGAAATGGCTTACCTCTCCACATCTTTTTGTAGAGAAACGAACAATGGGAGGGACTTTCACCTTGCTAGCAGAAGAATATGTGAAATGCACAACCTCGTTATCTTCCAGTTTCCTTCCTTTACTTGTGGACGTAGCTGTCACAATTGACCTCCCAACCAAATACCAATCGTGCTCCACCGGAAAATCCCCGTCTTCCACTTTCAGGTTATTCATCTTTCTTTCTATCTCTATGTTCTTTCTTTTGGCTGAAGCACCATCAGGACCTATACACAAAAATATTTTCTTGTCTTGCTCTAGCTGTTCATATTTTTCAAATAAGCCATAATTCCTATTTGTCTGGCCTTCCTGCACGTTGATCACCTGAACCGTCTTACTGGATTCATTATATTTGCTCTCCAGTGATTCGTCATTTAACATTACAACTACACGAGGTTCTTCCTTGACCTTGACATTAACACACTCGTAGTCTGAAGCTCTTGAAACAGTTTCAACGACAGATTTTTCTGTAGAATGACTTATCATTTCTTCTTCTTGGGCAAGAACCGGATTCTCAATATATAGATCAGGTTCCACCTTCAGCTCCACATTACGGGAGTCATAACGTGTAACAGTATCAACAATAGACTTTGCTAAAGAATCAATTATCATTTCGTCTTCTTGATCAGGAACTCGATTCTCAACATCTAAATCAGGTTCCTTCTTCACACGGATCTCTAATTTTGGCACCTTAAATGGATCCGATTCTACAATCTCTTTCTTCACACAAGCAAAACCATTACATGCAACAGAATTCCCTGAAGAAACATCATCGGTTACAACGTTTTTCCCCGGAAGAGTAATCGGCGGCACCCCACCCGACGTTGAATCCACCGACAAATCCGACTTTTGTCCATTTGACTCAGCAATCCCCTCAAGGATTTGTTCTCCCATTGGAGCTGATATTCGGACTCCAGTAGCTGTCCGGAAAACTACAGAGGATCCATCAATACTCTCGGGACTATCTGGAACAATCTTCTCGTAATCAGAACTCCAAAGAGCTTCGGTTTTCCGCATCTCCGCGTCTTCTGCCATAACCGGATTGGAGGAGGATATATGCGAAGTCGAGCAGGGAGATGAAGAATAGAAGGAGAAGAGACGAAAATGGTGGATGAAGAGGAAGAGTGGAAGAAGTGGCGCTTAGGGTTTTAAATAAGATAGGTCTTATGGAGAATTAAATTTTGGCGGGAAGTTTTGGAGGCAAAATTACTGTAATCTCGCCGTTAATTAAAGATTTACTTGCTCTAAAATAAAATAAAAAGTAATTACAATTTAATAAAATATAATATGCATTGGTTAACGCAGCTTCACTTTCGGTTTAATGTTAATTTAGAATAAAAATTATGCTTACGGTTCTGTTCCTAGTAATTAACCGGTGTCGTCCCGCTGAACTTGAAAACTTCTGGGAGCTTGAGTTTGTGAATATCGCAGGCATTTCGTCGAACAGGTTGAATGCGCCATTAACGGACCTGCGAGAAGATTACACTGATTATCTTTTTGCAAAATCTACCATTTATAAAGAGAAATGGAAGTAGCCATGCAGTGATTTTCATGTAGAGAAAGGACTTTTCAACGATTTAGCAATTAATTTATTGAATTCATCACAGTGTACTTACTTACTACACACAAAGCCTAGGAGTTGATGAAGCACATTGCTTGTGCTTCAAGATAATAAGAGTCCTTGTACTTCCTTCCACTTCCTACGTGTATCCCATTTCGTATCCAATCGTCTCTATGAATCCAAGCCTCCCTCCCAAAGTCCAGGATTCCCAAAATCTGTCTCCATTTTATACCCCAATATAATAAACAACAACAATTTAGTATCAACATGCCTGAAATCACGCGTACAATACTGACAATGTAACAGCTTACCGCTCCTCCTTTCCACGATACGAATGTTGGATCCATTCTTGACTGAAGAACCTCAACAGTGTCAATGGCTTCAGTTGGGGGTATTGCGTGTAGAACTCTGAAACGTCAAGGAAGGAGAGATGAAAACATTACATTACTGAGCAATCTATTTGATTCAATGTGCGTAGAACAATGTACCTTGTGGATCTTATAAAACAAAATGGTTAAGGAAAAAAACTAACCTTTCCTCCACAGCTGGAACAAGACCTTTAGTTAAACCAACACCACCAATCTGAGAAGCAAAACGAGTGCGTTGCAGAACAACACATTCAGGCATGAAAAGGGAATCCATAATGAAAATAGAATGTTTTCAGAAACGATTTTCGGGATTTTACCAATTGAATGCTGGAAAACAACCTTCGCTGAAGGTCTATGCGTCCTACAAGCAAGAAAAAAAAGGTTTGTGTCAGATGCCACTTTCTGATACTAGGAAGAAGAATGGATTAAACAACATATATATACCAGCAGAGAGAATGCTGCTGGCAATGGCGTTAGCAAGACCAGTCTTCTCTTCTTTCTTGGGTTTCGAAGGGGAAACCGCAAAACTATCCCACACCGGTAATCCCATATTACCACCTGCAAAGTCCATGTTCCATGTTTCGTCTAGCATACTCTCGTGGTCTTCGAACCTAAATAGTATGCAAATGTTCAATAAAGTATATTTCGGTCCAAACCAAACTATAGAGGAAGATTGCACATGAAGGTCTGGTTGAAACTCACCATGTACGTGGTGGCTGGGGAAACACTTCTGGGACAAGAAGGTTAGGATAAAACAGACCCATCGGTGGAACCTGAAATAACCAAAGGACAGTTTCAAGAGTAAAACATAAGAGAGCTTAACAGATTAATGGCTTTACGTTAAGTGAGGTGAGCTTTGTCTTATGAGGCACAGGAGGCATGCCGTCCTCGTAACAATGAACCGTTGCAACGGTTTCAATTTCTCCCTCCTGTGTACGGCTATGTATTAGTCTTCAACATTACTTATCAGGAGAATAAACATAAAGCACAAAACCGAAAAATGATCCAACTAACTCTAATATCACAATATGACTCTTTAAGTCCATTAAGCATCAGCATATCAATTGGCTTTGTCCAAACGTCGGTGTGGATTTGTGGCCAGTTTTGGTAATGCCTCTGAATCCATAAAAGGCATCTACTTATATCCTGAATATTATATGCAAATGAAGAAATTTAGTATAAATGCAGATTGTCTAGAGGAAAAAAAAAATAGACATGATAAACATATCCTTGCCTCTCCTCCAAAAGGTAATATCTTTTCAGTATTTGGCAACGAGACTCCATCCTGGCAAACCAAATCAAATGCACAAAAAACAGTTAAAAGAGAAAGATGTTTAATAAGTATAGTTTATAAAATTCTGCATACCTCAATACAAACAACTGTACTCGTCTGGGCTCCCATATTCACGATACAAGCTGTTGATAAACCATTCCCAAACACTGCAGATAGACCTTCTTGATGGACCACTGCTGAACTAAAGCGTAGATCTCGCAACACAATACTTAGCATTTCCTTTATTTCTGATAATACCATGATGCAAATCAGAATAAGTGCGTTGATGAAGGAGAAAAAAAAAATAGCTTCAATATGCATAACAGGTTTACCGCGAGTGTCAAATGTTCCTGGGACTACAAGAACAGCAGAATACAAGTTTCTCTCATTATGAGATATATGAAGTTTATCTAACAAAACCCAGTCCCAGATAGCAGTTAGATCCTCACAGACCTGGAAAGTATATGAATCACAAATGAGTAACCACCAAATTTCTTCAATAAAGATATATTGACACTATACCTGTTGGGCTGAATAATGTGGCGAAACATTGAAGTGACCTCTACGAATAGGACGGTTTACACAATATGGCTCTTTTGAAGATATTGTCAGAGCTTCTTCACCATATATAATCTTCCTATACCTGCGCTTACTCCCACTCGTATTCTTGGCGTCAGTACCATCAGGCGCAGCTTCAGTTGTGCTGGCCTCATTTCTATCAGCAGAAGTTTCTGCACAATTGTTATATACAGAAATATGACACTCCGCATAAGTACATCCAGAAAATTTCCATTCTTGTGCATCTAACTTAACTGTCTAAAGTAGACACCAAAGGATATGATCACAATATATCTTTTAAAAGAGTCCAACATTAAAGAATGAAAAATTAACTCCTAAAAGAGTCAACTAAAGCCAATACCATGCGACTAAGACGGGAATGTAAATTAAGTACAAGAAAAAAGAATTAGAAAGAAACCAGATATAGCAAGTGAAGTAGGATCATCCTCATATACATCAGTCCAAGTAAAGACTATATCTTTCTTTGTATTCGGTTGGTTGTACCCATCGATCCGCCCCATCTGCAGATACTTTCAGAGGTTGATAAACAGGAAGAACAATCAACTTTTCATGACATTCCTCGTATTAATAGATCAAAATCATTCAAGATAAAACTTATCTTCAGCAAAGTACTCTACTTACCTTACGCGGCGCAGAACCAAAAGAAGTACTTTCGTCCAGGAAGGGTATCTTCAACAGCGAAGCCGTCTGTCAGTAAAAACAAAAAGAAAAGATAAGTCAGCACCAAGAACTAAGTCTAGTGACAGAACAAACAAAAGTGATAGCACATAGTTTTCTTACAGTATTGTATGCTCTCTCGCGTTCAACGTGTTGACTTGTGGTGACCTGATTGTTAAGCATCTGAGAATATAAAAGACAAAACCCATCCAATTCATTTGTAGAAAACAAAGGAGAAACACTGCAGAAGTAAGAGAAGAAAAAGAGAAGCACTCAACAAAAAATTACGAAACCTGATCAAGAACGTTGGGTTTCCCGACTTGGGTGGTGTGTCTGGCAACGCAATGAGGGACATTGAAGGGTGTCTCTTGCTTAGCCAGTCCTATTCTTACATTTGCAGACCCTAATTAAACCAGGCCTATTAGATTTTTTTCGCTTCGTAATCGTGGAGTTATCACGGAGATAAAGAGCATACGAATTCCATAATACCCAGAGATAAACGCTTGAAATTTGGTTTCGTTAACAGGAATTTTGAAAGACTAAATAGAGAAAGAGGGAGAGAAGAGGCACCTGGGTTAATAACAACGAGATTTGAACCTCGTTCAGATACAAGCTGCGACGGAACAACAGATTTCAAGTAATCCTGCGATTGAATTTTAAGAAACAAATAATCCTGCATCAGAGATTTGTGAATTCCAGGAACCGGCAAACCGGGGAAAGAAACAGTACCATTTGATGGCGAATAAAGAAGCGGAATCACGCTTAATTCCTTCCGCTTTCTTGGCTGCAATTGTATAACTTAGGGTTTTGTAATACACGAGACCGCTTAATCAGTAGTTTCAAGTTGAGATTCTGGGGTTTAGGGAGATGGAGGAAGTGAGAGCGCGCAAGAGAACGAGAAGGAAAAAAGAAATCTGTCCCCGAGTTTCAAAATTCAGAAACCACTTTATAAATTTCGAAAATATATAAATACGAGGAAACTATAAGAAACTAAAATGAACTTATAAAAAAACTCATTATAAAAAAAATGATTAGGCCAATTTTACCTTTTATAATTTTTTTATGCACTCCTAACGGTAATATTGCAATTAATGAGATCGTTAGGCCAACATTGTAATTTAACCACTTGGAAAGTGTTATATGTACTAATATAAATGTTAGAAATTATACTATACATTACATTTTAATGAGATATAATAAAATATGTATATATATTTTCTTAAAGTATTTTAAATTAGTTACGAAATTATCCCTGCACAGTAGATGTGAGATCTCCATGAACTAAAAGAAAACTTGGATGAAGAAGGCAGAACCACAAAAAGTGCATGAATTCAAGTTTCAACAACTCAAAACTCCAAAATCATACTTAACCATAAATAACCTCATGATTCTGCTAATCTAGAATCCTATAACAGAAGCAACAAATAAAAAGCAAAGTTCTAAGAACATAATTCCTCTGAAAAACCAAAGATACTGCTCAGATATCAAAAGCTGTTCAACAGCCGAATAAGTGTGGAAGTAAAAGTAACAATGAGAGACTAAGCAGCTTTGGGTTTAGGAGTTCTCTTCTTCAGATTCCTCTTCGAAGGTGTTGAGTTCTTCATTCCAATAAAGAACAGTAATGCTCCCAACAGTGCAACACTCTGCAATCCATGTCAGAAAATATTGTAATTCAGATGAGATTGGCTTTAAGACTAAAGGCAAGCATTCCTGAGTCTAATACTAGCATACAGAGTGTTGATTTTGTAAAACAAGACACAAAAATGAGATCTTAGGTTCTTTAGATTGTGATTATTGAACAAACCTGTAAGAACTCTGTCAACAGAAGAGAGAAATGACGTTCCACAGACCCATAGTTGTAGAAATCATACAGAATAGGAGATACAACCACCAAGTAGAAAGCCTGAAACAAATGAATGTGATTCTTAAAGTCATAAATTGGGTAAGCTTCAAGAATTTGTAAAATGAGATGCAGAAGAAGCCTAACCAGAAGATAAGCACCGAAGAGGTTTCCAATGACAAAGAGTAAGCCTCCTAGTCCTTTCAAGAAAACAATAGCGGCCACGATTTGTTTCACCTATAAATTCCATTCATCGAGCCATAAGAAACACTTATAGAGAGCACAAGACATGAAATAGAAAAAGAAAAAAGAAGAGACAAAGATCTTAACCAGGACATACCTCTATCTTGGGCAAGGCTACACCTAATCTAGAAGATATATGTGCCTTGGCTAGATCAAGCTTTGGAGCTAACTCTTTAGCTGCAGGACCACCATCAGTCCCAAAGTCATTGAACCTATTGAAAAACACCAAAGGTTCAAATTCAACTATGGAGAGACCATATGAACAACGCAGCTAAGAAAAGACTCAAAACTGCATTTAAGGAAACCTCTATAAATAAAGGATTAATTTGCACATAGATGAATTGATCTTAAAAAAGGAGAAAATTTTGTCAAGCTCCTAATGGCAAACCAATCCTTTCGCTTTGAAAAAGACAATTCTCTGTGCCCCAACTGGGGTAGATCGAACAAGGAAGAGTAAAGAACATTAAAAGTCGAAAACATAAGACAAAATCCAAAATCTGATTAGTTTGCAGTAAAGACATCAATACAACGTATCCAGAGATCACCCAAGCCTAAAATCCAGAGTACGGGAGGCTAAATCTGCGACGTCGATTAAAAGTATTTAAAGCTAGAAACAGAAATCGATTTCACTAGAAAGAGATCTGGTTCGAAACATTAAAGAACTCAAAACAGATAAGCATTCATTAGCCGTAAACCCTAGATATATTTCAACACCAAATCAAAGAGCCTCCGAAGCTTCTTAACCTAGATTAGATCTAGCACGACGTAATTCCTATAACAGAAAACCAAACGCATCGGGAAACAACGCCAAGTCGAGTGGAGAAACCCGGATAAACTCGACACTAGATCGAGAAGAGTAAGGATAAAAACTCCGACAAAAATACTTACATTTGCCAAGCAGAGAGGATGAAGAGAGAAGCAAAGAGAACTCTCCCAAGAAACGAGAAGAAACCCATCTCTAATTTCTCTCTAGCTCAAGCTCGCAGCCTCAGGATTGTCGTTGGAGAAAGAGAGAGAGAATCGTCTTCGACCGGGAGGGCAAAAGTTGGCTTCTTCTGGTTTGAATATTTGCGTATTTTAAGATTCAAACATAAATTTCGAATTTAACTCCCAACTAAAAACTGCACTTCCACGAACTATATTCAATAAATTTATTTATTCGTCTGCATAATTTTTTTTTATTTAATTTATTATATACACTTGAATCATATTTTTTTATTATTTACTACTATTAAAAATTGTTGATTATATACAAAAAAAGAAACTAGCGAAACAGCTTTTTTTCTTACATTATACTTCACACGGTTTGTTATTTAGTAACTTGAGATTTACAGAAAGTAATTTTTTTGGTATACCAAAAATTATGATTGAGTTCATCTAGAATATATAAAATAGACATCATATTAAAATAATGTTAAAATATTATAGGAATCCTATAAATTTACCTGTGTTGAAAAAATTATGTTTTTCAACTTATTTTCTGACACTTTTTGTTGAGAGTCGAGAATGCTTGAAACTAAATGTTATTATTTATATCTCTTTTGTTATTTAGATAGCAAAAAGGGGATGTAGCTCAGATGGTAGAGCGCTCGCTTAGCATGCGAGAGGTACGGGGATCGATACCCCGCATCTCCATTCTTCTTTTTCGTTTTTTCATTTAAGTTCCAAACACGTTGCTAGCACTCAATAACAGATCCGTTCCGTTAAAGTCTCTGTCTACGTTAAGCTACTCAGTTCTCGCTTAGGAGTTCCTGCACCACTGTACCTATAATAAGAGGGAATGTATACAGAGAAGATGCTTAAGTTCGAGTTATTTATTTACTTTTCAGTTCATGCCTGAAACTAACAATGTTGTTAAGGAACAAGAGAATGATCAAATGTGTAGCAGATTGGAGATAAGATCATAAGACAGATCAGAGTTAGTTTCAAACTACATGACCTTCGTTTTTGAGCTTATCAATCAACTCATCCACTGAAGAAACTATAACTCCAGCTTTCCTCTTTGGAGGCTCCGTAACTTCAATGATCTCTATATCTGATTTAACATCTACTTTCAGATCCTGCAACGTCATTTTCTTTATCGGCTTTGATTTCGCTTTCATTATGTTGGGAAGCGATGCATATCTTGGTTGGTTTAGCCTCAAATCAGTTCTGCATTTTAACATCAAAGTTTTTAAATAAATGAAAGTTCTTGCATCTATTAAACACCAATGGATACGAAGTAACCAATGTTTAAAAGTGACATTGATTTAGAACTTACGTTATCACTGCAGGTAAGTCTACAATAAGAGTCTCAAGACCACCATCCACTTCTCTATCAACGGTTGCCACATGTTTATCTTTATCCAACACAACCTACTAAACAACATTGAGCAGCACATGAACAATATATCATGAAAGAAACCTTCATAATTTGATGCAGAAGTAAGAGACAGGGAAGGATTCTAAGCTTTACGCCATCCGAGTAAATGATAGTTTCTGTATACCAATAATGAAGCTTTAGAGGACTGCTCATACCTTCGAGGCAAATGTTGCTTGTGGCCAATCAAGCAAAGCTGCAACCATTTGTCCTGTTTGGTTGCAGTCATCATCTATTGCCTACAGAAAAACGTTGAAGGCAATAAGCATGACATATCAAAGAAGCAGAAGACTTGACCTCAGTCCAATTCAGCATCTAAATTTCTACAATACTCAGCCTTAGTATACATTAAACGAACATTAAGCAAATTAATCTTTCATGAAAGCAGTTTAGAACCCTAAAACCAACAAGATTGCCTCATGAAAGAGACAAATCAGAGGTACCTCTCTAATATCACAGTTAGAAGGGTTTTCAAAGTTCAATGTCCATCCTCCTAATCATGCCACAACTCAGATTTCAGATCAGAATTTCTCAAGCTTCTAGAAATCTGGCTTATAACCAGTCAAATTCGTGCCATAACCGAACAAGATCAAAATATCCTTAATAGGGATGCGACGCAATCAAATGCATGAGCTAGTGTACCTGTTTCCCGAGGAAAATCAATCCAGGGTTCTCGACTTGGGCAAGGCTTTTCAAGATCTTAGCAATCGTAAGAGGAAGGAAGTTGGTACTCGATTCCACATGGATTGCTCTGTCTGCACCCATGGCTAGACCCGTTCGAAGCGTGTCTACACACTGGGAAGGTCCAATACTCACAGCGATTACCTCTTTAGCGAAACCCGCTTCCTTGATTCGAAGCGCTTCTTCTAGAGCGATCTCGCAGAAAGGATTCATCGACATCTTCACATTCTGGGTATCCACACCGGTCTGATTCCACAAAATCGATTAGAATGAAACAGTTCAGCTGATTACGCAGTAGAATCAAACTTTCCAGAAGAAAAAAAACAATGAAATCAAGGGTTTAAGTAACACCTTATCGGATTTAACACGGATCTTGACGGCGTAGTCGACAACACGCTTAACGGCGACGAGAATCTTCATCGGCCGGTGGTTGATCTTTGACAGCAGAGTAGTTAAGCAGGAGAGAAATCACTTTCCTTTCGATTCAACTATTCATCGTATAAAATTCGTCAGATGGGCTTTTTTGGGCTCTATCGTATTTATGTCTTTACAGTTTTTGAAATTCTCACGTCACTGAATTCAAATACATTTAATATTTTATATAAACAAATTTCTAAAAAGTATTTATAAAAAAACTAAAATTTAAACAAACGTTTATCCTTTTCTAAAATTACTACCAAACTCAACCTACTAGAAAAATTCCTCAATCTTTTGATTTTCCTACAAGAGATTAATAGACTCTAGATTTATTGAAGTATATGTGACTATATTAAACAAAATAAAATAAACGCAATAAATAGTACACATTTTTTAGATATTGTATCTGGACCGACCTATGAAAGCCTATAAAAATAAATTAAATTCTAGGGTCTCTTCTATAATCCCCCCGTAACATTGCAACGACTTTTTCTCTTTTTTTTGGATTTTAATGATCCATTGATATCCATTTTCCATTGCCTTCAAGCTCCAACCACTCATTTTGTGACTTTTAAAACAATGAAACCCTTGCAATTACATTTTATAATTTTGCAATTGAAAGTTGTAACTTATTTTATTTCTAACTTAGATATTACTTCTATCAAATTAATCAAATATAGTAACTACTCAATAATATTATTTATTTTCCACTCGATTGCCCTCTACTTTTTTAAAATACAGAAATATCTCCTATTTTTTAAACTACAAAATTAACTAGTTCTTATTTCCTTCATTGACTTAGCTTAAAAGAAATCAATTTTGATTTTTTTTTTTTTGGAAACTTCAAGTCCAATTATTTCAACAATCCAACTCATCAGACAAATTTTTTTGACTTCTAAATGCATCAATTTCTCTCCTACCTCACCGACCAAATAAACAAAAAAAATCCAAATCTCAACAAAAATATTCTAAATTAAACAAACACACAAAAACAAAATTTTAATGTATACAAAAAAAAAACAAAAGAGTTAAAAAATTGGTCCTTTAAGGCTCAAAATATAGAGGTAATACAGAAGAACTTCTAGAACGTCTACTACTCCCAAAAGAAAAGAAAGATCTCTTCACTCTATTACTAACATTACCACTATTACTACTCCCTCCTCCTCCTTCTCCGATCACCGGAACTTCCCTATTCTGCCGGAAAATCGCTTCTTGAACCGCTAAATACAGCTGCCGATCCGCTGAAGAATCCATAGAAATCGATCTCCTTATAGGCTGAACACCACCAAACTCCTCATCTTTACCTCTTCCAATGTCGATACACTCATCTCCCATACTCGTTACCTTCTGAAATCTTTTCCCTTTTCTTTGTAACCCTTCTCGATATATCTTCCTCGGAGAAGAACTGATTCCGGCGACTATCTGCCCTGAGTTTGAACTTTCGTTTCTCAGACTATCTTGGTTACTTCTGGAACTATTACCGTTACCTAAACCTAAGTCAATGACCACAAAATCATTCTCGCCTCTTAAAGAAATTGTATCTGAATCTGAAATTGGATTCGTTGGGGAAGTTCTCGGTGCAGAAACTTGAACCGGAGGGAAACTTGTATCACAAGAAACCCTAGTTCTACACAAAGGACAATTAGCATTGTTCTGAAGCCAAATATCGATGCAATCAATGTGAAACAAGTGATAACAATTTGGGATAATTCTCAACTTCTCCTCTTCTTGAAACTCATTTAAACAAACAGAGCATTCTTGAGAGTTTTTCTCTTCTTCTTCTCCTTCAAAAACGCTGCCGTTTTCGTCGTCTTGGTCTCTTCTCTTCTTGAATTTGAAAATTGGGATTGCTCTGATTACAGATTCATCAAGACCACGGTTTCTAAGCTCAGGTGAGTAAACCATTAAAGGGTCTTGATTACTTCGTCTTCTAGATAAAGAGAAGCGACGGAGAATGTCGATTCGATGCCAATTTAGACAACATTTGATAACGAAAACATAGTAGCTAACAAGCAAGAACCCTGTAGCTAAAATTCCGATTACTGCAACTGCTATAATAGGGAAACTCGTCCCTGTAGAGCTCGTATGTGGATAAATAGTCGTTAATGGCGGCTGCAGCGGTGGCAGTGACGGTGGCGGTGGAGAAAATCTCAGATCCCGGAGAGGATTGCGACGTTCTGACGGATCCATCAATTATGTAACAATCTCAACATCCTCCAATGCCCAAATAAAAGAGAAACCTTTGAAGCCAGAGGAGAGAGAAAGAGAGCTAAAACCAGAGGAGAGAGAGAGGAGGAGGTGAAGAAGAAAAGGAGGTGGAGTAAAATGAAAGCTGGGAGGAGATTTCTTAGGCTTTTATTTTTTCTTGATAGGTGTGACTCGTTGACTGTAGAGTTTATTGAATTTATTATTTATACAAATATTAAAGGTTAATAAAAAAATATGATTGGTTAGAAAAATCAAAATTTATTTAGTACAAGTGGGTAGATTTATTTAAGATAATAAAACTGACATATATTCGCATTAACTATTAATTTTGTATCGCATTAAATGCGATTATATAAAATTCGATTTAGCTTTTTGGAGGGGGGAGGTTGCTTTGATGATTCTTATTATTTAGGGTCTGGCTGGTTTAAACGCTGCGGTTGCGGTTGCGGGAGTTTGCTGAAGCGGGTGATTGCGGTTAAAAGTGGAATTAAGTTGTTTGTATGACTGGTGTAGCGATTAAAAGCGGGTGCGTTTGCGGGAAAATTGTGACTGGTTGACAAGCGGGTACGAAAGCGGTTTAACAAAAGTTACCAAATTTAACACAATATATAATGATTAAAAACACTCATATACCATATTACAAGTATAAAGAAATACAATGATATATCCAATATAAAAAATATGTAATTCGAATAACATTCAAAATATATATAATGAATTTGTTAGGTTATGAAAAAATAACTACATAAAATTGTATATATATTAAATTTGTTAAATTATAGACTATCCAAAAAATATAAATTGCATAGAAATATATACATATTAGTATTTATTGTGATTTAATTTTTATTTTTCATCAATATTTGATTTTATTTTTATTTTATTTTTATTTTTTTTCCCAACCGCAAACGCCCGCAACCGCAAACACAAGCGGAAAGGAGCTTTTGGTTTTCAGCGATTCGGAACGATTTAGAGCGATACGCAGCGGTTGGTGTGATTGGTATCAACCGCCGAAAACCG